>HE670896.1:0-11005 GCA_000313835.2 Heliconius melpomene melpomene | reverse complement strand
ATAAAATTAAATAAATATTTCATTCCCCCGTTTGGGGATCGAACCCACAAACAGTTGCGTCTACAGTCACATATTTGTGCCTCTGCATCATGACTGGCCTCAATTTATTGATTTACTTTTACGATTATATTATGTTGAAGGTATTCTCGACATGGAATAATCAAATCCATCACATTAAGGTCAAGCAAATATCGTACAATAACAACAGTTGTTATTTATTCCGTAATATAATGAAAAATTCAAATACACTCAGTGAATTTCACTTGCCCAAACTGTCAAGATGAAAGAACCTCGCTATTTTGCTATTGCATCATTTACATTTTGAATCAAAGATATGTAGATTTGGCTAAAATCTCGAAGTGTTCAAATATTCGTTGAAGACCATCAACGAATACTTTAGGTGCCACAATACCTGTAATAATATAACAAATATAAAGCGCGTACGTCTTCGTATTTACATTCAAATGTAAAGTTAAATATGTCTTTGTGTAGAGCGACACATAATAATTATTTTCTAAACAAATATGACAACAGATTAATTAAGATTTTTAGGTTTTATTTGTATATCAAGATATATTATAATTTTCGTATACACTTGTAAAATAAGTTACTTTAGTAGTACTAATATAACAAAACAATGTTTTAAATGTGACATACATAAAATTAATACTCTTTGCCGTCGTTCAGCTGAAGAACTTATCTCTTTGATAAGTATCTTATAAGTTTCTTACTTAGCTAAACCCTGTTAACTTTGTTAAGTCTAAGGTTTAGAAAAAAAACCTTCTTTAAAGTTGTAGCCATCATGATATTAAATTTACCGCAAGGTTTTTTTTTGGTTCTGTAAATAGTTTGCATATGTAACTTCGAAATGAAATTGAAGAATAAAGAAAATATTGAATATTAAAAAGAAACATCATAGTGACTAAACTAAACTCTGTCTTTCTCAAATCTTATTTGTTTTAATCTTGGAATTATTCTAAAAATGCAATTTATAAGACCTCTCGAGGTAAATACTTGACATTCTACTATTGGTTTCAACGATATTGTTCCATAAACGATACAAAAATAATTGAAATTTGAAGCTGCCAATATTAACTTCGGTGAAAATAGAAGTTACGAGTGTTTGTGGAATGTCAGCAATGGATATGTAATAAATGCAACACAAAAGGCGATATATATATATATTCTTACACATTTCTATTAACTTGAAGTTGTTTACTGTCTAAGTCTTTAAACATTTTCAATATATTTTATATGTTATTTTCAACAATAGTGTAGTTAAAATGGTCCATTATATTTTAGCTTTATATTTCTGCTATATACATATTATTTCCTTTTAATATGGGAAATGCACAATATTTTTTGTATAACATTCTACGTTGCATAATAATTTTAAGCGTATAATATACAACGACGATCTTCTTTACGTATCTCTTTAGCCATAATAGAGCTAATATTTTCAGTAGCGTCCGTTCCTCTTTCCTTCCTCACCCTATATTTAACCTTAAAGCTCAACCTAAGCCTTCTATTGTAGTAAATAAATGTCCTCATACTCAAGACTACGTATAAAAGACGGCATAATGTCACCTGGATTTCACGATATCTCACGGCCCTGTCTGCCGTAGACACATTAACATATCTATTTTTACACCAAAACCAAGCTCGACCAACCATTTAAATTTCAGCTCTTATGTCGTCAATACAATGACAATGACTAAGTTTTTAACACATTTTCTAATGTATTTTCAATATTTTCTAAATATCGAAATTATTTTACATACAGCTTCAGCGAAACTCGAACACATGTTCCATCTTCAAATTTCATTTACACACTTTTTTATACACCCCAAGTGTAATATATGAAATCGAGATCCTAGGAAATTATATGTATTATATCTACTTTTTATAATAAATCATATTTTTTTCTGTCGTTTTGACTATTACCATCACAATATAACTTACATAATATAACTTTTTATTATGAATTAAAAAAAAATGTTTCAACCATTATAGTTTTATATTGACTCCTTGGTGTAAAATAAAGCTTTATCTTAGGGTCCATTAAACCAACAATTCCTTCATCATAGGAACCAGAGAGAATCTAGTGTTAAGACACTCCGTTACAGACTTTCCACGGAATGTTGAGCGGCGGAACTCATCGTCGCGCTTTGCCTCGTTACCAGAGCGAGGAAATGAAAATATTAAATATTCCATTCCGCCGAAAGGGAATCGAACCCATAACAGTCGTGGTTATAGCTACGCGCTGTGCGACTGCGCCACATCGACCTCAAATAAATAATAAAATTATATTCTTTAATAACCTATTAATATACTAATAAAAAATCTTACAAGTATAATAACATAATTTTTCTTTTAAAAAATAAACAGAACGTCACATCAACTTCAGAGAATTAATATGATAAGTTTTATCCAAAAGCTGAGTCAGAGGAGAGCTTTGGCAATGATTATTACTCATATTTATCGGTGCCGGGATAACTCATCGCGCGTGTTTCTCCGTCTCCTGACGCATGCCAGCTATTTTCAGCGGGCCACTGCACCCGTTGTGTATTGGTCTTTGTGTCTTTTTTGGATACACATTTAAATACCACTTTTTCTTCTTTCTTTTTCAAAGTGCTTGGTGATGACAGTTTTAGAACGTTTATTTTTAACTGCATTTAGTTTCAGTAGCTGTCTGTTATGGCTTACTTTATAGTAAATTATTTATACAATGAACCTTATACAAATTTCTCAAATCAAAGTCATTTAAACAATATATCAAAGTCACTTCGTGAGCACAATCTTGAACATATATCAGAGAATTAATAATTGCACTGATGTCAGAATCAGGATAAATTATTTTTAATTAGTAAATGCGAGGGAATAAACATGGTATTTTGGCCAAGTCGCAGACGCATGGCTACATACCGAGTACCGCCCACGCCAAGCTCCGGCCGTAACAACGACACCGCCCGCCCGTCAGTATACGCTCAGTCTTGGATACAGTAACTTCTCTCAAGAACCCTAAGTTAAATATTATATTAAAAGTCTTGGATAATATTTATATTGCCGTGAGTGTAGTAAAGGCTTGGACAGGTAATTCTTTAGTTTTTTTTATACACATATAATTAATTATGTTTTGATAAATATAAGCGCAAAATTCAATTCAAACTAAATGTGGCTGTTAATTAAAAATTCAGACTTTTTTAGTCCAATTCATTGGTAACGATCCATTGTGCTTAGGTATATCGTGTAATATTACTTGAGATAAATATACATTTATTTTCAATTCTTTTAAAAATAATAACATTTATGTGTTACTTTATAAAATAAATCATAATTATTTCTGTCATATGGGCTTTATCATCATCATAATTATATCAGAATAACTTTTTATTAGTAATAAAAACTTCTTTGAAGTTGATCTCATTATATATTTATCATTTCAAATTATTTTCTTTTTGTTTATTTTAAGAAAGTCTAGTCATAGGCAAAATAGAATTTACCATTAAATACTTATGAGGTCGTCATGCCATTAACTTTGCGAACAAAGCGAAATGGCATGCAAACACTGTGCGCCTGGCTATTCGCCAATCATTACAATCAATTTCTTTCGACTTCAAATTTCACATATTCACGTTGAACTAGTTTCATAAAAATATATTTCTTCTTGTAATTTGTTTTTAGGCGTAACTTTTCATCTCAAGAATAAAACACTTGTTAAAAATGTCTGAAAACAAAACATTAGAAGCAGGCCAACTGGTAGTCAAAAAGACCATGGATGAGATAATGCAACAAAGACAAACGACAGAAAAGGTCACAATTCAAGCAAGACAAGAATTCCGTGAACATTATCAAGAGAGTTACGAGGAAGAATTTGAAGAAGAAACATTTATCGATCAATATGGAAACGCTACTACGAAAAGGGTAGAATCTAGCAGTGAGAGTAAGGAACACTCTAAAAGCGCCGACGTCAAAGTAAAAGCTACGGGACTGAACGCAGAACAAGTTAAAGCCCTAACAGACTGCGCCAATGAAGCCGGACAATTAGCGCTGGATTATAAATCTGAAAATTAAACAATGTAATAACTATAATTATATATTTAACAAATTAACGCTATTCGCTAAATAGTAAGCTAAACTAATATTGAAACTACCTGAAAATTGTAATATTGTTGTTCGAGCTTAGCATTGACGTTTTAGTTTTCTAAATATATTTATATATCATTAAAATTAAGCTTAAATATTTTGTTGCAGGTGTCCTTGTTTGTGCGTGAGGTGGTCAATGAGTGATAAAGACTGTGTCCAGTGTTCCATATAATATTTTATATATTAAAAAGTTTAAATTGTAATTCATGCAATAAATCTTAAAATAAATAGAAAATGGTTTTATAACTAGTGTTGTGTTTTTTTTATAAAAGGTGTTAGTTACTATAAATAATATATACCATTTATTAAAAATGGAGGAAGAGGAGGATGAACGAAAGAGCAGGCGGCCTAAGCTCGCTGCATTTAGCTCCTTAAATGCTCGAGTTGTCCATGCCTCACTTGAAGAGGGTTTTATCCGACAGCAAGCCTCGTCAGAGTCAAATGACGTAAATACTTGTTCAAGTATTTCGACAGCCCAATATAGTGATAGAAGTTTCGTTTCAAAAACGAGCACATTCTCCAGAAGTGGAACGTCGAGTTCTAGCCAGGAAGAATGTGAGGTTGCTCAAACAACAGTTTCTAGTGGTCAATATTTAGCAGCTACCCGTGTTGAGACAGCTCGTTCCATGGAAAGTCTTCGGCCTACTAAGGACTCGTCGCCGGCGCGCCCTGCGAGCTCATGTACTTCAGTCCGAGTACATCGTAGTTCATTTCTAACAGCAAGCGAACGAGATGTACGAGAAACACGGGGCGCGCCGGCGCGTAGAGCTTTATCTGGCGAGGATATGGGCAATTCAGCGGAGAAGAGGCGAGGTTTATTTGCAAGCACAGAACGACGTGCTCTACAGCAACTGAGTTTACCACCGCCAGAACGTCGCTTAACAATTTTAAGCCCTCACAGTCCTATGGCTTCTACTGAACTACAGTGGCCCATTCCATCCGGTATCCGGGGAAGACGGAAGAAAGGAATGGTTCTACCAAAACTAATTTTGCCTCGCAGTGATTCTGATGGCTCTGATGTATTTTTTGAAAGGTGCTTTTAATTTACCTATTATATAAAACCTATTCTTTATATATTTTTTGATTAGTATGAAAAAAACCATCTGAAGTTGAAAACATTAATAAACAAATAATTTCCTTTGCATTAAGACCTAATGTTAAAAAAATACGTACTAAAAATACGTTACGTACGTTTAAAAATATTTCTAGAATTTGAATACCCTTTTTAAAAGGGACTACATTGTTGATTGAAATCGTATATATTTTTTTGTAGTTTTATATAGTAAAGACCTGGAAGTTTTCCAAGTAATTTTAACGTAAATATACATGTCACAGTACATGTATATGATCTATATACTGTTTCTGCATTAAAAATAACTTTTTCTCATTGTTACCTCGAAGAAAATGCGAAACGAAAATAAATCTTGATTACTTTACAGACTGATATTTGACTTACGCCTTCTTGTTTGCAGAAATTAACCTTTTCATTGCCAAATTAAATAAGATCTCTTGATAAAGTAACTCGAGATAATTTACTGTCTTAAATAATTACTCATATTTCAACAGTTTCGATTGTTAAACTAATAATACATTTAACTAAAATATTGGTACTTAACGTAAATTGTAACTCTTTGGTCCATAATTATTAATTTTGGCAGTTTTTAATGATTTCCTCGCAGGATTTATAATAAAATGGTAAATATATGTTTGTGTCCGCTCATAACAATGACGGGACATATAACTAAATACGTAAACTAATTCTCAGTATATGTCATAGAAATAAGATAAAGATAAAAAATATAAAAAGTCACATTACAAACATAAGTGATATGTTCGAAATGATGCAGGGAATTTTTTTTTAATGCAAATCGACCTATATTGTGAACGAAGGTACAGTTGAGGCGGAACGCATTATCAACTCAAATTCAAAATATTGTTTATTCAATTAGAACAACACAAACATTTTTGAATTATTAAGTTGAATAAAAGTGTCAGTAATGTCAGTCATACTGGAAGCTACCACCGGCTTAGAAGACATTTCTGCGATGCAGGTCCGACAAGAAACTCAACAATTGATCTTTAAAAATATAATAAAATTAATAAATGTCGATAGTATTTAATTTTGGTACAACGTTAACATTAAAAATAGTTAAATCGTTAAATATTTTTTTTTATTATATTAATAAAACCATTAAATAGTTTAACCGTGGTATATATGTAATATTAACATAAACTATGAACTAACCATAGTTTTCATATTTCAATACAGTAGCGTAATTACGATATAAATATACAACAAACATGCCTATCACACTTACTCTCAAACGAGTTATCAATTTAGTTGATAACTTATCTTTTTTTCTATCTGTAATCGAATATTATAATACACGATGATTCATGTTTACTTAATAAAGTGTATATATTTTTTTCATTATTTTTAACTCTAGTGTTTATTTAACGTGCGAGCACCGTGTTTATTCATATTCTCGTGAAAGCCATATTTTTACTATTACAATTTTTTGATGAATTATCCCACGTTATATTACTTATTTTATATGTAAATTATTTATATTATCTCTATACATTGAAGATATATGAGAAAACTTTTATTGGGGTCATTCAATGTGTTGGCTCAAAATAATAGCTAGTTTGTCTATGTGTCTGTGCTAATATCAGAAACGTATATAATAAAAATATTAATATATATAATTTTGTACAAGCCTGGACAAATTAATTTAAAATGACTGTTTAATATACTTAGAAATAGTTTTTCTATTTTCGATTCGGCTTTACGTGAGTTTTCTAGTTAGATTACAAACTTTGATATTTGTGAGCATGAAATTTTATTTCTTGGAACATTAATAAATAGAGGCCGTCATGGCGCAGCGTTTCCATTCCCACTCAGATTAGTAAATTATTTTCCGTTCCCAATCAGATGAATAAATTATTTTCCTTTCCCAATCAGATGAATAAATGATTTTGATCTGGTATCGATATAAAGCGCGGCGTTGAACTACGACTACTACTAAACATGCATTGTCTTGAAAATTTAATGTCTCCAAAAATAGAGATCGGAGTTTATCAGACAGAAGTAACATACATTTACTTCTACCAACCCTGCTGTGTGTATACTGCATCCCCATACAGTTACAAAAGCGCATGAAGTAAATAAATATATTATTGTTTAAATATTATTCTATTCCTAAGCTACTTTGTCTAAATGGCAACTATTTTGTTTCACAGTTCATTTTGTTTTCTATTTAAATTCACTTTTATGTAACCCCATTTGCATGTTTAATACTTCAATAATATCACGTATTGTGTGAACAGTTGTAAGTAAAGACAATAGTGAAACATATGAAGGAAAACAGAACTATTTATTTCTTGCGATGTTGTAACATGACGATCGTAAGTCATTATTTTTACTAACCTAACAATGGATTTTAGAAAGTATTTGCGTGCTTTCTGCCTCTAAATATTTTAATAATAATAACTCTGTTACTTAATTGGCTGTTAGTAAATAAAAACGAAACTAGGTAAAAATAATGATTACCAGCACCAATTTTTATTTTTAAAATCTTATATAAAAACTCTTTCGTTACTGAATGACAGACAACTGACACAGCCGAGCTAGTCATATATATTTTTATTTAATATATAAATAACCACAGAAAAACTATGATCCAAGTTTATATTACATTTAAATAAAGGCGTAAAATAAATACAATTATGAAAATTTAAATTATTATAATACATATATACAAATTGAATTAAAATCTCCTGGGAAATCAAGAAACATGTTACTAAATTGCCTTGGAATAATAAAATAAACAGTTTTAACATCTTTTCTAGTCATGATTTTAAAGTTAAAACAATTCAAAATTATTATTATATAAATATAAACTAAAAATATATTCTATACAGTTGTGCTTACTTAACTTAATAAGTCTTGCAGTATTTTACCACGATGTGGGAAAAGTGAAAAAACGTTTATGATTTTATTATGACATTTTATAATGATCTTATGTGTTATCTTTACAAGCACGATATAACGTAACATGCGTACCGAATAAAATCAACAGGGTCAATAATATTTTAATGATTTTTTAACAGAAAATATAATTATAAATAAGTATATTAATATGACAAAAAACAGGGTCACTAGTATGTGACTGTAAAACGCGGCTGGTTGTGGGTTCGATCCCTACTCGAGGAAGTGAAATATTTATTTAAATTTACAAAGTACGGTACCGAGTTCCACCGCTCAACATGCAATGCCTTCAGAATTCAACGGAAAGTGGAGAATGGGGCGTCTTGACATCCGATTCTCTCTACCTACCCTGATTGCAATTAAAATAAGTTTTAGTTTGAATATTTTCTATGTTAAGATCTATTTATTTAAGTTTTTACAAATATCTGTCCAGTTTATTACAGACTATATGTGCTCTGGAGTTAACAACGTATAAATTATGTAGATACAATCATGCAAAACAGTTTCTAATGCAACCACCTCTACCATACAATTGGCTTAAATTAAACAAAAGTTGACTATTCTCGAACATATATTACTTTACAGAGAAGCACAATTTTCCTATCATAAATAGGTAATCCAGTCTGAGATTAGATTAATTCACATCTTCGGTTGACTCAGTTACGTCTCTTTCAATTGGTCTTATAATAATTAGATACAGTGCCTTAAGCATCGTTAAATTCTGCTCTTTAGTTTTGTTTAGGTATAGAAAACATATCAAATAGAATATTTTGTTTTCTAGTTGATTTCAGTAGCTCGTGATTGTCTTGTGTGTTCTTGTGCAAACAGTGAGGGATTGTATCCCGCAGACATAGGGAACCTGGGAACTATGATACTAAAACACTTCATTCCCATCAAGACACTTTCGTTCCCCATTGTCTGCCGAATTCTGAAAGCATGGCGTGCTGAGTATCGTAACTCAACGCCACGCTTTGCCTCGTTACCAAAGCGAGGATACGAAAATAATAAATATTTCATTTCCTCGAGTACAAGATTACTTCGTATAACTATTATTTTCAGTAGCTCGTGATTGTCTTATGTTTTTATGCATTTTTTTGTATTACAATTAGCAAGTCTATTGCACTTTGTATTGGCATATTATATTATCATTTAAAATAGTCTCTAGTCATCTATAAACAACAATATAAATATATGGTAAGACCTTTGTGCCTATAAATTCTCATTTTCTATTATCCTCTTAAATAAATTAATCGACTGTAACTAAAAACCACACTTTCATTCAGTAAACTGATATTACACATAATAGGTCAACCCGCAAGGTAATTAAATATTTAACCTACCAGTTACCAGTATGTAAAATCTCCGTACAACGGTGATACGAGCTTTGTGCTTTGAAACGCTCCAGGCTCTAGGTAGGCCTACTGTTCATTCAATTTGAAGACCATTTTGGAATCCATGCTACAATTTTAACAGAATAATGTTATTATCGTTATGAATTAATACTGTAAAAGTAATTTATGCTACGGTTCATATAAGCATTATACTTAACATTTACTTAACTTTGCATTGATACCAGAGTGAAAAAATTAAAATATTTAATGTTTAATTTCCTCAAGTGAAAATCAAATCCACAACCCTTCGCATTTACAGTCACACTCCCCGCCCTGCGCTACTATTGGCACCTTTTAATATTTATTTCTATACTAGTGGACCCGAACGCGGCTACGTCCGCTTGAACTATACGAATATTTATTAAATATATTTATGATATTATTTTCAGTTGTCAATAGAGAGATGCGTTAAGCAAGCTCATTATGGGTGACGTTTTCTAACAACAAACTTTCCAAATCGTTGCTTAGCAACGACGGTTGTTATTAACATGGCGGAATAAATTGCGTGTCAAATTAATAAGTATTTTAATATATTGCTATATATCGAAAATATTACAAATATGAGAAAAAAAGTATCCTATGTTCATCCCGAGACCCTCAAGTATCTCTATATGAGTATTTTATCACAATTAAATTAGCGTTTTGGGCCTGATTGCGTAAAAGACAGACAGACAGACAGACAGACAGAGTTACTTTCGAATTTATAATATAGGTATGGATAAAATTACACACATTATAGAATCATACATTTTAGAATTGATACATTTTCCATTTTTCTTTCTTCTCTGCTATCTGAAGGAGCTCGGTTTCGCGTTACTAACAACGTCAAAGGGTAAATTGTAATCATTCCATCTTACAACGTTTTATTATATCTTTTATGCATAGACTAGTAGACCCGGACGCGGCTACGCCTGCTTGAACTATAAGAATATTTATTAAATATTATATAATATATTTATTTTTATAAGGATGAATATTAAAATATAAGTTCATTTTGGGTGACGTTTTCTTAAAACAACAAAGAAACTTTGCAAACCGGTGCTTAGCAACGACGGTTGTTATTAACATGGCAGAATAAATTGCATGGCAAATTAAAAAAGTATTTTAATTTATTAGTACATATGTGGGTCATAATCAGAAAAAGTGCACATTTTGTGTCTTTTCTTGTCCCGCTACTTTGAATGCGTTTTAAAAATACAATTTTAAAGATAATTTAAATATTTTGCCATTTAAGATAAATTTACTTATTAACTTAAAGATTTTTGTAATATTTTAAATGTATTAAGGCTTTTAATAGTATTTTTGTTAGTTGCAAAAAAACTTTTCAAAATGCTTCCATACAATTTTTCGTGTCCCATTCACCACTTTACTTTTTAAAAATTGGTTTGTTACGAATATTTATGGTTTTATTTGATTTCAGATATGTTTCTATTACTTTACTTTATGCATAATATTAAATAGAACTACTTTTATTGAT
>HE670895.1:15667-26688 GCA_000313835.2 Heliconius melpomene melpomene | reverse complement strand
GCCGATCAGCTGATTGTGCGAGCGAGGGCGCGCGGACGTGCGCGCTAGTCAGCGGCAGACGCGAGACTGTGGCGGCGGGCCGCGCGCCTGCGCCGCGGGCTCCTCCCCGCGGGCGGCGGGCGGGAGGGGCGGCGCGGTCGATACGGCCGGGGGGGTGCTCCCCGCTGCGCCGGTTATTGTGACGCGAATGTCAAACAGCTGACTGCGGCGACGTCGGAAGTGGCGTGTGTGTGCAGGGCTCGCGGGCGCGGCGCTCTGTGCCGGTCTAGTCGGCGGGGTCTTGCAGATAAGTATCTGGAGTCGGAGCTGCAGTTCCTCACGAGTCGCGACGAGACCGTATCGGCTCAGCGCCGGGAGGACAATGGCGGAGATTGTTAGGATTCTTAAAAACATGTACACAATAGCCTAACGCGGTGTATATTTTGAGCTGTCACAATGTTGTTCTACGCCGAGGACGCATATTCCATTATTCACGTACTCGCAGCAATGAGAACAAGATTTTACTTGGTAATTACGAGCGGTGTAAAGGTTAACATATATAACATAAAATATACGCCGCTCTTTTGTCTCGTGCGACAACAATAGACCTTCCACCTAGATAATATGACTTTAAACCTTTCAAAAGTATTGTTTTAAATGCTGTTGCGTACAATGTGGAAGTATGGCATTAGACTGAATTTATTCATTGTAAATAACGTCAGCTAACTACTCATTAAAATACAATAAGAAATAGACAAAAAACTTCGAGTCTTCGGATCTCTATAAGGTATTTACTAAAAGGTTATCTTCTAATCAAGTTACCATTTTTTACAAATCACGAAGTTTAGTTTCGTGCGCAGAGCATCAGACGTATTCTCCGTAATTGATATGAAGTGTTCTAAGAAAGTCACAGTGTCTCGACTCAGCTCAGATGTAACCGGACACGCCGCGCCTCGGGACGCACACGAACACACTACATAGATACTGTAAAGATCCTTATTCATCCTATATATCCTATCCTATCCTATATCTTATAAAACAAAGTCGCTTTTCGTGTCTGTCTGTTGTTTCTAACTCTTCTTCTTCTAAACCACCCAACGGATTTAGATGCGGTTTTCACCATTAGGTCGAGTATTTCTCAGGGAAGGTTTATATATAGTTTATTATTTGTACATTCTTATGTAAATTAACATAAATACGATAAATGTGTATAAAGTCCTACCTGTTGAGAAACTTTCGCGCATGCGCTGCTTTAATGGTAAGTACTACATGAAAATAATGTACTGGAATATTGTGCCTCTTAATAAGATCTACAAAAAAGTCCGCAAGAGCATATTCGTATCTTTTAAGAATAACGTGTAGTGACCATATTTCTGTCTAAAAATAATAATTTCAATATATTTTTTATTGTGAGCGATATTTTTCCATAATGGTATTAATCCTTATCCTTTAAAATACTTTATTAAATTTCTACGTTAAACGCAGATAAAATTTGCTTTTTACACTATTTCGAAATTGCGAATAGTTTTACAAAAAAACGCATTTAATTGTTGACACATCACGCCGTTGACACATCAGCTCATCAACACGTCGCTAGTTATGTTATAATTATTATAACTAGCATAATGATTTTGTAATAAATAAGTATAGATAAATATTTATATGCGTAATCCACATCTCAAGCCGCATTAAAGTTAAACAAAAGCGAACCTAGAAGTACACCATGACTGTATGTTAGTACAGGACAGCCCGCGAGGCGGAGGCTGAGCTCGGCATTTGTGCGAGTGATCGCCAAGAGTAGAGTCAGAAAAAATGTGTAATAATATCGGACCGACTAGACCGACCGAAGAATCCTCATCATTTGCACTCTCATTAATTATGTTGGTGGTTCCGTTATATCATCAAGAACAGCGTTGTGACTACGAAATCGTTTTCTGTTTGTACTGCTTGATCACAGACGTTTCTTTTTCTATTCTTGTACAGTGATCGTGCTCACTTTTCTTTCTTTACTTAAAGTAAAGACTTTTGTTGAATTAAATATGAAGATTTAAGGATGTGACGTTGCTGCCAGTACGAGCGGTGTAATTACGTCAAACAAGGGATGCGCCGCGCCTTAGGCCGGTAAACAACAGCAGTATAAGACTTGACTTGACTCTCTGCCTACCTCTAACTCACAAAAATGTACTCAGCTAACGCCTCGCGGACACATTGTTATTTAAGCTAAATTTATGTTATTTATTACAGTATTGCATAATAGTAGGAATATACGAAAATGCACATTCATATAAACATATCTACCAAAATAAAAAAATGTTTCTCTGAAGTACTTTAACATCACGAATGTTGAAAGATAAAGAACATAAACGATAACTACTTTAACTTTCATGTTAGTGGATACATGTATGTATATACGTGGTCACTGTGTACCTAGTTACTTAGATGGAAACAGATACTACTATACTGACTTCCAACACAAACAATGTTAAAAAAACAAGCTCTATCATTTTGTAAAGAATAAGTGACTTTAAGTTAAATTTATCCAAAGCTGATTAAAAATGTCAGGCATTCAGCCTGTTCACTTCTAATCAATGGTATTAATTTTAATTAAAAAGTAAGCCACCTTTTCAACGTTATTAATCCATTTTCAATC
The DNA here is from genome assembly GCA_000313835.2 of Heliconius melpomene melpomene. Classification (NCBI taxonomy): domain Eukaryota; kingdom Metazoa; phylum Arthropoda; class Insecta; order Lepidoptera; family Nymphalidae; genus Heliconius; species Heliconius melpomene. Next base: position 24,059 of record HE670895.1, on the reverse strand, counting down.
GAACTCAGAGGAGGAGGTGCTTAAGGAAGTCTCAAAGGATTACTTCTCTCTTAATGCTTATATCGTTGCACTTTCATAATAACTTTTAATCTTGCTAGGCGAGTACAATATTACTTATTTTTAAAGTAGTTTTAAGATAAATCATTATTTACATGGTTTTAAATTGTTTTATATCTTATTCTGTATACTGTATTCAAATCTAAAATTAAACGATAACAATATCTTTATAAGTAAATAAGACTATAAACAAATGAGTTAGTTGAGAAGCGGGAGAGAAATATCACTAAATTTCTCCTATAACGAACGAAGTGTGTATTCCGACAACATATACATGTATGTACCGCTTCATGCTTTTTCTGCTCAGCAGGGTCGGTAGAGTAAGCTTGATGTCAAGACACTCCATTCTCCCAAACCTTAGTAAGGACATTACGTGTAGAATGGCAGAGCTTAGCTCCGTGAACTAGAACCGGAATATAAAAATAAAAATCTATATAGAGTCAGACATTACATCATGTCATCACCACGGTGGCTTTAAAAACATAATATGTATAAATGTATATTAAAAAATAAAACCGTTTAAATACCAGATTGCAAGTCAAATCAATAATTTAACTACAAACTAAATACACAATAAAGGAAATACAAAAAACTAAAACACGCCACCACGTAAACAACAAGCAGTCACGCTCGCCATACGAAACGTGTGAGTACGAGCAGGTACCAGAGTTATGAAAAATACGTGAGACATTGACCGGGGCTAGTGGCACGGAACACGCGCACTGCAACTACGTACTAAGTGATTCTTAATTGATTGCTGGCGCACGAAACTAATGAACGTTTTGATTAACGCCACAAAAAATAAAACTGCTATGAAATTTAAATCTATTAAAATGTTAAATACATTTTCATATTTTTATTCTTTTAACTTCACGCTATGTCGCGCCGACAGCAACAACCCAATCCCCACATTCCTTTTAATTTTGTAATTTATTCATTAGAAGTAAGAAAAAGAGGCAAATTATTATTTTCTTTCCTCTGGACAAGGACCTTATACTGTCCAGTATAATTAACATACTTTTATTTACAAGGAGGACATCCGATATCATTTCTAGAGAAACAAAAAATGTTGATAATATTTTTAATTTACGATTTTACTTTTTTTTTTAATTTTCATAAAAAGGAACAATGAACTAGAAAAGAAATGATCCAATAACATTATAAAATATAATAATTTTACAAAAAGTTAAATATTTAATAGCAAAACCGCTTGCATCACGCCTCAGACAGGCTCTACCTCATTGAACAGATCCTATAACGTATGATACAATGATCTGTCACGTAATACAATATGAGGGACACTTCTCACGGAGCTAGTGTCGACTGCCGGCACCGGCGGGCACCACGGCGGCGTGGAGACGTAGGGCCGGGTGTAGCCTTACCTGACCACGTAACACGAGAGGACCAGCGGAGCGAGGGCTGATGGCTAGTAGAGTCGTATCGCATTTACTAAATGTACATGTCATTCACACCTATTAGTGATATTGGTTATTATATGACCAAACGTGATGCGTGTTTATGTTGATTGGAATTCTGCGTAATGGAATATTTTCTTTTATGAAACAAATCAACTTCACGCTCTTTCCCGCACAGCGGAGTTACACTTCTCGCTTTTTCTAGACACTGTGTTAAATGATTGAACTCAGTTGGATAAAAATCGAAGTGAGCGAGCGAGAACGCCAAAATTTGGTAGCTACTTACACGACGTAATATGTCATATAATTTAGATTGCATCACTGCGCCTAACGATTGTTTACAGTACTAATGGTGCCCTCCGCTGCCCTCTGGTGGCGTCTCTTGAGTGCTAGTAATTTGTTACAACGGTCACTTATAAACATATTGTAAGTGTTAATAGCTCTTTAACTTGCACGTATGAGTAATAGATTTATTTTATTATATGTAGGTGTCTAGGCTGACATCGATCACATTTGAAGACATTAAAACCACTGACTCACTGAGGTTAGTAGGAGCCTACACCCGTTACGCAGATATACCTAAAATCCTAAATTTCTGCAATTCATCACAATAGCACACTAGAGGTTTACTAAAAAAACCCAGATTACTTTATGAATAACAGAAGTATTAACTTAGTATAAATAAATAGATAAGTAAGTAATAATTTTTCCAAATACACAAATATATATTTTTTAATACAAATTTGAAATTTACCTGCAGCCGTGATAGAGAATATTTTTAGTAAGTTTCTCTTTTAACTAAAATAGCCGGTTACGTAAATTAGGTTACTTGGTCAGTGAATTTTAAATCGATAGGTAAATCCAAATATGTTACTAAACCTGTCTCTATACGTATATCGGATAGATGTAGGTTAGTTATTCCTATCATACACTATTTTATATATTCGTATTACATAATATTCCACACAGGAAGTCTCGACTTTGGAGAAACATAATCAGTTTCACTCGATAATTAACTATGTTCTTATGAAAAAATACAGATTAGTAAGTCATAGAGTAAATCTATCTATAACTTTTTCACTACCTTTTCTTTCTCAAAATGCTTGAAGATAAAAAAAATGTTCTTACATTTCTACTAGCATATAACGAATGTATTTCGAATTGAAAAAGGAAAAGCAGAATAAGTGAGTTAGACACGTACTTAGAACCACAGCGACGTTTATCTCCGTGATGTTCCGAAGTGGTAATTTAAGATAAGTTGATAGGCAGCGCGGTGACGACGTCACTTAAATAACGTGAGTAGTCATATGAAGAGCGAGAATAGAGAAACAATGTCGTTCCCACGAAACATAAAGAATATACTCGTGAATTTGAAACAAATAAAAAGAAAACTGATGTAATAAATTTAATAACCTGAGCATAAAAGAAGACGGGACTTCTGTAAAATTCGTTCACTGTTTATTCTGCATAAAAAATGCAGTAGGCATAAAAACTTAATTTCAAAATACTGCTCTCCATTCTCTTTCTTCAAGTGTATTTAATAAAATATACATGACGCTGCCTCACGTATTCCTCTTTTATTTTATTTCACATCGCATTATATCTATATAGCGGCGTAGGCTAATTTTAAGCCATGCGTGTTGAGTGGCGAAACTCAAGGCAACATTACGTCTTCTTGCCAGAGTGACAAAATAAGATAAAGTATTTTATTCCTCCTACTGGAAATCGAACGCACTACCGCTATTGCACCGCTACGCCATGTCTACTTCAATTCTTCCACATGTAAAACTTTAATAAAAGCCAAACAGAATACATGGCAAGTAATATTTAAAATGCGCTTCTCATACAGTAACCAGTTCACAGACAAAGATAAGTCTCGGACAGACGCGAGGCCGCTACGACTTCTGGCATTGCCTTGAACAGTTTCTTTGAAACTCTACGTAAAAACTTTATCTAAGAATACGAGAATGCCCCATATACGTAGCTGCACGTCTTGGACTAGTTCTTCCTGTTATGTACGCTGAGATGGATGCATGAGAGTGCCCGTTTAGTTTATGTCTGCACTTTTATCGTGTTTTCATATTTAAGTGACTCTACATTATATTAGGTTGAGTTTCAAAGCGACTTTTGGATGAGATTTTTATAAATATCTTTTTATATTTGTTTGTAAATGGAATGTTTTATATATATTTAAAATTACGTTAACATCCACTACAATGACTTAATAGAATTAATTACTCACAAATTCCTTGTATTAAATACATATAAAGTACTAATCGACACAAGCATCTTTGCTTAGGTTTTATAACAAGCTCTTCCTTTTCCGGTAAGAATTTCGAAAAATCTTTTGTTAGTGCTCCTCTACAATCCCTAACTTACTTTTTTTATCAAATAAAATCCTGAATACATGTTTTTCCCTTCATTATATATTTAATATTAAATATATAAACAAATTAATAGATAAAGAGACACATTATTAATAAATGGAATACGTGATTAATAACCCAAATATGTTAATATTTTTTGTAATATATTTGTAGGCTATCAAACCTATAAATTTAGTAAATTAATCGCGTATTTACGTTCTACGTGTACTGTAAATAAGCTATTTAGCAAGAATAATGCCACTTTTACAGCTTTCCTACATTTGTGGACGAAGTCGGTATGAATAATTTACATGGGGTTGTTGCGAGAATAATAAATTGTTCGTCTTATTGTAATCACGAAAAATACCTGTGTTACGCACATTCTATACAAAATAGGTTTCCTTTCTTTAAGGCCTTCGCGGCGCAGTGGAACAGTGTATGGCTGTATCCATGGATAGCTGCAGGTGCGATTTCCCACTCGTGGCAAAGATCATGCCTTAATTGTTCTTATGCCTTATGTTATGGAGAAAACGCAAGAAAATGTATGTAAAAAAAAAAGTTTTTTTTCCGGTCTTAAGGTTAATGCTGTTAGCCCTATTGGCTAATTAAAAAACTAACTGCGACGTGGGATTAATAATATACCAAGCAGGGGGAGGGAGTATTATCTCTTTCTCCCATAGTAGAAGGAACGTAGATTCTTTATATTTAAAAAAAAATCTTAACAATTATTTCACTTTTGTTATAATATAAGGATAAGTTTAAACGAGCGAACAAATGAACAGCAACTAATGCACACCACACAGACAGTCGCCACCGGCCGAGAGACGAGACCTAGCGCTTACACCAAACTGTATTCACACAATCATTAATTTAAAAATGAAAAAGAAAAAAAACTAAATTTTTCCATTCATTTCAGCTTGTTATGCAAAAACAAGTTTTAAGATATTCATCTCGAAGGGTAGCGAGGGGACAAACGACCCAAAGCATTTGAATAAAACTGGATGAATAATTTCCCTTTGGAAGTTTTTCACATGCTAAGATCCCTTTTAAACGGACAGACTTACGTTTGGACGTTAAGGAGTAAGACAAAGGCCTCGATCCGTCATGCCGGTGAATAGAACTTACATTACCTCAAGCGGTCTTCTTTGACACGGTAAATAAACTATTGTAATGATAAAAAAGAAATACGTAGAAATATGCAACTTGCATACATTGCACGTACGTATTGTTGAATTTTGTGTTTTTTGTTGCATAATATGTCGTGGCTAGAGGTCGCTGGGGTGCAGCGGCACTGTTAACTGATTATTGGTTCGATTTTCTGTCAAGAGAATTCATTATTTTTATTTTTACATTGAGTTCCACCACTCCGTACTCAATGTCTAAAAAATGGAAAAAGGAGAAAGAATTGTAAAAATTGTACTTCTGAAATGTATTCAAAAATCAATTCACTTCACCTTTTCCCGTGTTGTCTTTTAAAAAATCTGAAACTCATAACAAAAACATTACAATGAAAATATTTACTTTGTTTAATACCTTATTTAAAATGCACGTAGACAAGAATTTGATTCTTACTAAACAATATTAATAACATACCATGTAATCTGAAGAGAAAGGAAATTAATATCAGCTGTCTATTAAAATAGTAGCGTCAGTAAAAAAAGGTATAAAAACCGCAATACAATTCGAAATTGCAAACGAAGTACCCGGTACTAAAAGTGACTGCCGCAGCTACCCGTAGTGTACCTCCCGTATAGATACGAGTATATTTAAAGGCCACAGTTCCAAACAAGCGAAATGGCCCGCTTTATTAGGGTCGCGGCAACATGCGACATATTTTTTGTATAAACCGCCGAAGGAAAGTTATTTAATAATTTACTATCGAGGGTCGTCAAAGTATGACGCCCGTGGACGGAATAACTCGGCAGCTTATTGATTCTCCACTCTCCCCACTCTCCCCGGGGGCTAGATTGACCCTTTTCTTATTCCTATTTATTCCCCGGGTTGGGTTTCTTCGCCCCGGCTCGTTGTTCGGAGCGCGATTGTGCGACAGTAAGTCCTCCTTTGTTGTTTTTTGGACCCCTCAAATGCTTTTGAACGTCACTTATCAATTAATGGAACAAAAAGATGTTGCTGCAATGGCAGTTTTTTACAGCGGGGCGCCTCGTTCCTTCTTTTACTTATGTGTAAGTAGGTCTGCTCGCAGGTCGCGGCCCCGACGGCCATTGTGGGACCAGCACCAGCTTGACGGGTAACTTCGGGGGTATACATAGAATTGGTACCGCTAATAGCATTGCTAATATTGTTTAGAGCTTTTTAATTATTTATTAATGTGGGAATATATTTATACGTTCCAAGTATTATTTTAGGATAGAATCCCCTCTTGAATGAAACATACGCAATGGTATTTTTCCATATAAAACGTACATTTTATAGGGTGGTATAGGTAACCTATATAAATAACTACATAGCTATATAAAAAACTTTAAAATACTTTATTCTCTTTATATGGCAACAAGTGTCCAAGGCTGTATTAAGTATTATTTACGCAACAAAGCACACTGTTTATCCGTTTCTATAAAAAGTGTCAACGATCAAATTTTATATGAAATATATTTATATTTATAAAGCTATTTCAATCAATGTATTCCAGAAATAGTATCGAAAAATATGTAAGCGCTCCGATATTAAATTCTCACAAAGAACCATCGTAACCGTAAAGGCGCAACGGCGCAGCGACTGACTGTGAACATGGCGGTTTTGGGTTCTACTCCTAAAAAAATATTATTATTTTAATTTTAGTTGTGCCAGTCAAGTCATACAAGTCCTACAAGTATAATATAAAACAGAATATACTGACAATAACATCACTGTATTGATGCACTCTACTTCTTCTTTTATCTTAGCACAAGAATAACAATCACTTATGAAATATAATGAAGCAAAATTAAAAAAAAACCATTTTCAATTATATACTTAAAACTCATCAAAAACATAATAAATAAGACTTCTTTCATTAAAAATAAATTAAAATGAGCTCTTATGTCTCTCGACAAAAAATATATAATTACAGTGTAGTACTACAGAGCCCCCGCGCATACGAGTGTGCAGTTCGTGTATTATCAACAGCATCGAGCACAATGCGGCTTTAACTGTAAGCCTCTTTAAATATACATTTCTTAGTAACGAAGCCGCCTTGAGGACGGTCTTTATATGTTATGCCAATATCTTATAATATTTGAAATTCTTATTTAAGTCGACGTCATATATTACAAAGACCTTACTAGAAACAAATATATATTTTAGGTATAATGATTCTCCCAAGTTAAGATCGAACTTACGCCCATAGCTTTGCAGGGTTTCATTGTCTCTGCGCCTCGACGAGGCCAGGGCAGACAGAAGGAACCTAGGAACCTAATGTTGACGAATAGGACAGTTCTGTTCCTAACTTTTCATTAAACTCTTGAAAAATTGCTTGTTGAGTGACATGGCCATAGTGGTACGTCTTAATTATTTTCATTTCTTCCCTTTGGTAACAAGTTACATCGAATCATAGTTCCACCACTTCTCGAAAAATTGGTCGCGAGGAAATGGGATGTTTTACCACAAGGTTCCCGCCTATCCTAATATTCTTTCCATCTTTTCTGCTAAATGCGTAAAACGGCGTGAAGCTAAAGAAAAACAAAAGAAAAACCAACTGAAATAATATCATTGCGCTGCAATTTCACAACGAAAACCGTACAAATGTTTTATCGGGTTAAGTAAACATTTGTTATTATATTTACGACACCGACCGTTACGTGTGCCCGCTAGGTACCTAGTAGGTACTCAGTAGGTACCCAGTAGGTACCGCGTAGGTGCTTTGTTACAGTTTATATGAAGTAGTAAATATTGTGAAATGACATGTAACCCACTTTATATGTAGGTACCTACTGCAAGTTGGTTACGAAACTGCATCAATCATTTAGGTATATTTAATTATTCTTTTAGTTAAGGAGGCCCTCGTGGTACAATGGTTTATTTTTAATTCCTATTCTTATAAGATAATATACGGTACTAAGTTCCGCCACTAAATACATTAGATCTCTAATTCAGACGGCGAACGAAGAGTGTATAGTCTGGATACTAGGGTTTACCTGCTATACTTCGTGGGATAAAGCGTGGGTTTCCAGAGGGTGCCCAGACTAATATCTGTCCGATATTGGTTTGTGGGCATACGGGTACGCGACCCCGGATCCTCGAGCCGCCACTCTTATATCCTCATCCAGTCCGTAAGAATGGTGTCCCCGCCCCCCCTCTCCTCCTTCCTTAGCTCCCTCCTTCCTTTTCCTATCCTACCCTTCTATTTTCCTCTCCCTTCGGTTTTCCCCACAAAGGGGTTTGGAGGTCAGACGGCAGTCGCTCCACGAAAACCGCAAACCGCCAGTACATGAAACGGAATAAGAAAAGACTGGGTACGGCTAGGGCGTCGCCGCAAAACGACGCGCAGGCACATCGCCCTACACCTGCGACAAGTGGGCAAGGGCTACCGTGTCAAGTACGGGCACGGTTAAAGAC
>HE670895.1:0-15567 GCA_000313835.2 Heliconius melpomene melpomene | reverse complement strand
TCGAAGATTTAGTTAGATGCGTTTGCACGTATTGGATAATTGGAGTTGAATGTATTATTTAAGCGCGATATATTTGGTTTCACATTTTTTGTAGTAGTTATTAGTAGGTAGGTTTTTGTTTATAATTTCTTCCGTTCGTTTCTTCAGTCATTTAACTATCTAAAAATAGTCATTTAAATATATTTTAATAAGTACTTGAAAAGATTAGTAGCACAGATTTAAAATTACGGTACTTACTAAAAAAACCTTGCTGTGTAAAACAATTGGAAAGTCCTTATTGCAACTACGAAAATGCGGGTTGCATTAGGGTTTAATTAATTTTCACGTTTATCAATAATCCAGTTTTTTATATAAAATATTAAAACTATCAACGCACAAGCGTAAGTACTATAGTTATATAGTTGATATTTGACATATAGGAAGCATTAAGGAGTGGAAAAAATTGGATTTACGTTTTCCGTCCTAAAAACCACATAAATTATATTGGAGGTGACTATTTTATTTTGAAAATTATATATATATTTTTTTATTTTTTTACGAATCGAGGGATTTGTTTTATTATTTTTCATCTATTTAAAAGATAACGTGACTTTTATTTCTGCTACTTAACTTGCAATGTAGGTCTGTCTGGTGTCGAGGAAGAGCGTCGTCGTTCAGTTCATGTCTCCAGAATTTGGCGGAAAGTGGGGAGCAGGTAATCTTAACACTAAGTCCCGTCTGCCTACCCTGCTGTGTGCGGCATACAGCGTGAAGAAGATTGATTTTTTTTGTACGAACAATAATAACAAAGAAGATAAATATACCACATCCACAAAATACAAATCATTCAATCGAGTTGCAATCATTGAAAATATTTATAATATAATACATAGTTGTGTAAAAAACACGATCTCCGGTAAAGTTGGTAGTGTCCTTAATCTTAATGTTCTGACATTAGTGCACTTCATGTCTTGGTGTAGGGTTGCCATGAAGAATGATCTGCTAAGACGGCATCAACAAAGTGTAAGTCACTAAGAGAAGATTTCTTGAAATTCCTAAGGAAACCATTTTACGTCCTTAAGTCCACGCAAGCAAACTTACGGCCGACGATTAGTACAAAATATTAAGTTATGACGTGCTATATTACTAAAATTCAAAATGATGGCCACTGTATATAATAGACATCGCCCTGCGTGATCTTTGCCGCCGCGCGTACTTCAATTCTGACGCCATCTTGTATTAGCGGCGTTATAATTTAGAAATACGATGAGTTTTTGTATGAGACGACCCTGACTTCTGGGGTTATGTCGGATTTAGATTGTATGTTTACTCTAGCTTCGCTAGTTTTTATTGTGAACGTTATTTATAGGCCGAAGGTCATAAGTTTGGTGCTTGCGTCAAGTGTTTGTTTAATTTGGTAGAGAAAGCGTAGAGTAAGGAATCGTTGTAAATATTTTCAGTGAAATTGGAGGTTTGATCCCCAGACGGAAGAATGATAATTTTTAGCTATTTTCTATGGCACATGAAGCGTTGAGTTTCGCCACTAAAAAATTTTCGAAAAGTGGGGAATGGAATATCTTAATTTTTGGATTTCTTTCCTACTAATATACGGGAAAAAGCGTCGAACTGCTTTTTATTATATATATTTATATATTTACACAACTTATTTTTAGCATTTAGAACTAAAGCTTCTATCAATAACACAATAAGTACACTACATCATCACAAACGTACAACCTGCGTGACCCTAATTCCACTGCAAGTCACCATTTTTTGTCCAAAGTAATATCCGCTTGCTAACATTGAAATTAAGTCGACTAAAATTATTTGTTAGAATCAGCTACTTGATTTGTTAATGTATATTATAAAAAAATGAGATTTTCTACAAATTCTATGGGAATAACGTGATCTTTATGTTTATATTAATAACTTTGTTTATATAGAATGTATAATATTTCATTTGATTTCATTGTACCTCTCTAACAGAGCGGGACGTTGAGTTTTGCCACGCATAAAGTTGGCAAGCTCGAAAATTGGCAAGAAAGTGGGGAATAGAATGTCATTGAACACTGTGTTCTCTCCGTCTACCTCAATCACTACTCTATTTCTTTATTTAAAAAAAATAGATCTTTATATTGAGCGAAAAGTATTGAAGTGATAGATTTAAGTTTTTTCTGCCTACTCGTTTAAATGCCGGAGATGGTTGATTCTAATGATATCAAGTTTGTTTAATTAATGATTCTAATCTCAGAAACTACGAAAAGTGTAGAACGCAAGTGTCTCAATGTAAACACAATGTCTTAACGCTAGGTTCCCACCTACCCTGTAAAGATATAGCATAAATATAATAAAATACAACTTGAAATAGCCCTCGAATAGCGTGCAAAGCTATTTGGCATAGAAAATGATGGCAAACCACAAATAAACTAATATTCCCATACATCACAATTTACATTATAAGGATTATATTAGAACACCCAACAAAAGTGTAGGCCGACTCTCACGGCACCGCGACCTCGCAGTTCACGTGAGCAAATGAAATCGGACGGATCAATCATTGCTTGTGTTGAATAATTTTATATGGAGGAGTAGATTGTGCTGTAGTTAGGTGGTAATGAGTTCGATTTATGTTACATGTTACATGTATATACGGATGAACAAGTGTTATAAGATCTTTTATATTCGCAATGATAGGCACTTCTAAATCGGATTACACGGATATGTTCAGTAGGTACCTATTATATATTTTTGGAAATTAGACATTTCGAATATTGCAGTAGCCCGTAGTCACGGGTAGATTAAGGTGGTATCTCTACTGATAAATATCTCATTTTTTGTTTCCCACTTTTGGGCCATCTGACCACCTCGATTTATTGTTATTATCACCTAACATCCTTCTAATCACCATAGTCAAATATATATGTATAATATTGCTATTGTCACCCAAGCAACGTATACTGCGATATGATACAATTATTAAAATCAGTTTCACGCTGTATCCCGCAAACAGCAGGTTAGGCAGAGGTAACTAAAATCCATTTTCTATCGATTTTTTAGAGGCGTTGAGTGTGGAGTGGCGTATCTCAGCGCCGCGCTTTCTCTTGCTACCTTGAAAGAAATGAAATATTAATAAAATATAATAATCCATTTCCCTATGTAGAAATTCCTTATATACCGTTTATATTGCTATTGCAATTGTACCAAAATGGGAGTATCAATAAACTTGTTATACCATTATATTATGTTTATATTTCAATATTTCTTTAACACGAATATTAATAAAAACTTATTATAAACCTATGTATAAAATATCTAAAACTTGTAGGTCATGTTTGAAATTTTATATATTTTATACTTTACCTAAGTGTACTATAAAATATCAAATGCACAGCCGGTAATGTACATCCCATCAAAAACATAAATGTGAAATGAGAGCCAAGTTGAATGTTAAGTAATGCGTCGTTCTCGACTTCAATGACAAAAGATTGGGAGAACTAATGGCGGCCTCCATCACATCATCAGTTCTGTATTCACTCGGAATAAAATTCAATTTAACTTGGCTATTTTTTATCACCAGGCACCAAACAAAATATCAACTTTATAGTGCAAGTGGAAATTTAAAACAAGCGAAACAAGCTACTATAGCTTCCAAATATAATAGGTTCGAGAGAAATGCTTAACCTAACCTTAGGGTTAGGCATTGCCTGAAACTCTTGGAACCTATCTGGGTCATGATAAGAAGGAAACATTTGAATTTTGCCACCCAATCGCAAGGTCCCAAAAAATTGGGCAGATCACTTACCACTTCCCTCTGCTTACCCAGCTACAAGTGGGATACAGTGTAAAGTTATAACTACCCTATAAGGCTATTTTCAAAATACATTTATTCCTAAAGCTGGTTTAAAATATAAATCGCTAAGCAAGAGCTGTTCTCATCTAGCAAGGCAAGTAGACCAAATTAATGAGATGCCCACTCGCTTTGTTGCCTCGTGTAGGGTCTACTTTATAAATTGATATCTGTCGCCTTAGAGATAGTACGATATATCGCGAGGACCATGATAAAGGTAATGCTATTAGTATGACGATTTTTATTGCACACCTTTTGAATTTTGCGTTTTGAATTGCGTTTTGTGTTTTGAATTGCGTTGGAGGTAACTGGTTTGATTCCCGTCAAAACTTAAGTGAATTATAGGTTATTTCAAAAATATTTGTAAAATTCAGTTAATATAAATACAATATTTTATTTACATACAAAATTCATTTAATTTATTGAAAGAACTAAAACCTTTTTGAATCGTAAACAATTATAATATATATGGTTTGGTGCATTTCTCATCCTAGGAAATATAATATATATGTATAATATATTTATACTTGAGGCAAGTCGTGGCACTTGGGCATAAGCGTGTAACTTTAAATGCAAGAAGTTGTAGGTTTGATCACTCAAGGAAATACTCTACAATATTTAATATAAAAAATTCCTCGTTTTGATAACAACAACACGCAATGCTCTGGAGGCATTCAGCGGATAGTAGAGAGCGGAAGTGTCTTAATGTGCACAGCATATTTTAACACTAGGTTCCCAGATTCCTTTTGCCTACCCTGCTATATAGGGAATACCATGACTTCTTATGGATAGACAAAATGCCGCATTGGATTCATCGCTGGACAATATTTCTAAAATAATTTAGCAAGTGGGCTGTCACAATATTCAATATTTTCAAATTATATATTGGAAAATCAATACAAACTTATTTTTTGATGTAAGCACGAGGTGACCACTAGTTTTATATAAATGATTATTAACTATGATCAAATAAAAGGTAATCTAAGGAATGAAGTGATGACCACTTAACAAATTAAATATACCAGTTTATATTATGCATAGGAATATAAATAATCGTGTGTATGTATGCGCATTAATAGCTTAATAGTTTTAAGTAAAGAAATTATTAAATATTATTATTTTTTTTAAATAGAATAAGATTATTAATAGAAGATTATGGTATATATATGTTTTTACTTTTACGCTGTTCGCCGCATGTAGCTATAGGAAACCTAGGAACTTATAGTTAAGACACTCCGTCCCCCACTTTCCGCATAAATCTGGACACATTGCGTCAGTGGCGGAACTCTATGTCGCGCTTCACTGCCAGAGAGAGGAAATGAAAATATCAAATACTTTATTTCATCGAGTGGGAATCGCCACGACCAGCCTCTATTGGGTATTACAAAAAACAATATAACGAAATAACAATAATGTAATACCTAATGCAAACAGCCAACAATGAAGCCTATCAATAATGTCAGAACATGCTTAACGCGTTATATAAACATTTTTCAACACATATAATTTGCAACACTTTGGCATGAGCAGACTTGCAACGATTGAATAAAATAAAAATGAGGCTCTCATGGTTATTGTATAAGAAATTAGTTCGATCCTCGTTCTGTTAAGAAAACGGAGCGCGGCGTTGAGATCCGCCACTCAACACAAAATGTCTCGAAAAACAACCAGTGCGCGGGGAACAGAACATGGAAAATATAAAGACAATTATTATTATTATTATTATTTATCAATGTAATAGAACACAAAACAATGGTTTTTAAATTTTCTGTCCATTTGTCTGTGCCTTTATGCACGCTAATCTCAGAAACGGCTACATTGATATAAAATATTATGTTAGACAAAATGGCTACCTAATAAATGTTTTATTTAATCAGCTGAGACTTTAAAATTCAATGTATAAGTAGATATTGTCTTTAAAATAATTCTTTAATTCGTCGCTAGTCTTAAAGAAGTCGCATGTCTACATAAACATCATAATTTGAAGAGCGTACGTTTATAGCATTTTCCGCACATCATTCACTTGTCGTATTTATAATGGTTAGCATATTGTATTATGAAATCACTATGTTTAACCACAACGCGGACAGCACTAAATACCCGATGTGACATCATTTTCAATGTATTTTTTTATATTTAGCGACGTGGATTCAATTCCTACTCGAGGAAATTATTTTTTCATTTTCTTTCTTTGATAACAAGACAAAGTGCAGCATTCAGTTCCATCACTGCATACGCAATGTCTTCAGAATTCGGTGAAAAGTGGGCAACGGAAGTGTCTCAATGAGAACGAACTATCTTAACACTAGGTCATCCGGTTCCCTCTGCCTTGCCTACTACGTACGGAATACTGACGCTAAGAAAATATAACCGTTGTTTAGTTATGCTATGCGCAAGGATTTCAAGTAAAAGTACTGCGTGATAGATACTACTTCCAACAGAACACAGCAATTTAATCATAAGGAACCTAGAGTTAAGATACTCCACAGTTTAAAAAAAATTGAAACATTGCGTGTTGAGCTGTGGAACTCAAGACCATGCGGTGTCTATACATGTCATGTCGGTGAATACATTTTTCTAGCTTTATGCTGTATCCTGAATGCAACAGGATAGTCAAAGAAAACCTAGGAAACACCCATTAAGAAACTTCCGTTTCCCGATTTTGTTGTTTGTGTAGTTGAGTGGACAAACTCAATGTGGTTTGGTTCCTTACTAGAGCAAGAAAAAGGAAATATGAAATATATCATTAAGTCGTGAGGATCGAACTCATAACCAGTCGCGTTTACAATCGCACGCTTACCACTGCGCTACGACTGACCTCATAATGATTTACATAATATATTGATCTATAATATTATTTATAACTTTAACGAGTGCATGCAAATAGGGTTATACTGATACAGCAAGCATTCATAAAACTAAAACTGTAGTCGCTTATTTCATCAAAGATAATATAAAGTATAATTTAAGGATATTTATAGATTTCGCAATATATAGTGTACTTGCACATACATATATATATTGAAATACACACTGCTCCTTACAATAATATGGTGTGTAATAATATTACAATATATTGAAACTAACTCCGTTACTTCTTAATTAAGGTTCCAAACTGTTGTCTGTCCGTCTGTCACCAGGCTGTATGTTGTGAACTGGGATAGTTAGACAGTTGATGTTACAGACAATGTATTTCTCTATGACAACATATACTAATAAAACAGAACAAAATAAATATTTAAGGGGGCCCCATTTTTTGTTATGGAAAAGACAAGGCAAACGAGCGTACGGGTCACGTGATGGTAAGTGATCACCGCTGCCCACGACCCCGTGTAACACAAGAGGAGCTACAGGTGCGTTACCGACCTTTTTTTCGACAAAAATAATTTGTTTTATAATATTAATATAGACAATGTGTATCAATTATTTTAATTATAATTGCCCCTGTTAACATTACCTAAAGCTCCAAGAAACTTATAGATAAGCGCGATTTGTACGGTTCGAGTGATCATAAAATTGATTTTATTACTATCCGATATAACATTAAAATCACCTACATATGTAATATCATTTAATGGCTACACAAATTACAGATAAGGGACATAGGTGAATTAAATTTCTGTAAAATTATGATTCGATCTAAGTTATTTTCATATTCCTGCTCTAGTAGACAATACGCAGTGTTGATCGTAATTTAAGTCATTTCAATATTTGAACATTCGACATACGGAGGATGTACCCTAAAGCCCTGAGTGTGAAACTCCCTCGATAATAATAGTAATGTTTATTACATTATCAATCTATAAGTGAAACAAAGTGTGGCGTTGAGTTACTCTAAACGACACTCAATGTCTTAAAAAAAGATCGAAAACACAACGTACTCGTACATTACGTACTTACGTTATTTTGGTGAATTTTGAGATGTAAAAATGAAAATCCCGTTTGTTACAATTCGCATAGGAATGATGAGAACTTCTCATTTAATCCTCCCTTACACACTTAACCTACCTACTTTCCAAATTTCAACTAAGTTCAATAGTTTCATTTGCGCGTTGTCTATCAAACAGTAATGAAAAAGATATAAATTTTCTCTCATAAAAAAATTAAACTATCGTCATAAAGGTGTCAATGATATAATTTTGTACTAAAAATCCAAAATAATCTTATTTTATTAACCATATAATAGGAAATTGTGATCCGCTACTGACCTCTTTCCGGTTACATTTCTCACGTAAACAAGGCGTTGATGACATTTTAATATATATTATATTAACGTGCGATGACACCCTCGTACAATTACTATGATATTATGAAGGAAATCGGACGAAACGTTGGGAATATTCGGTTCAGTTGGTGGTAATTTGGCTAAATTCAATATAATTTTCGAATATGCAGGTGTTTTTTTGTTTGTTTATATTTGCCGTGTTCAGGCATGTGTGGTAGGTATTTAGAAAAAAATTATGAAACAAAAAAAGAAATTAGATATAAATTTATTATTATTTTTAATCAACATTTAAACTTTAAAATAAAGTAAACAAAATGGCCGGATGTAGCGTTCCCATGACAATACTATCGGTCTGTGGAAGCTGAGTCGTGCAACAGATGCGCTCGCGTATCGACGCCTACGTAGAAGCGAGATGTTAGGGTGGATATTACTATTTTATAAAAGTATTTATATACTAAAAAGGATTTTGTTTCATAGTTTTCTTTAATATGCTTAATGAACACGCAATGTCTATAAAAAATCGGCGGAAGGTTCTCTCTGCTACAGCAGAATTGGAATTTGAAAATATTGATCAGAAGAAGACTTTTTTAATAATGCTACATTTTTTATTTCCGTATTTTATAGCTTTAATGGTTTTTTAGTTTATATTTCTAAAATATAACAGATATACGTCCTCACAAGCAATTTCTGTGTACATTGTTTGAAGATTGTTGTCTTTACTAATAGACACGGTGGCACAAACGTGTGACTGTTATAGGTTCTATTCTAGTCCTAGTTGGAGGAAAATAATATTTAATATTTTCATTTCCTTGCTATGATAATAAGGCAAAGCACGGTGTTGGTTTCACGTACAACGCAATGTCTCAAAAAATCGGCGGAAAGCTGTAAGTGAAGTGTCTAAACACTAAGTTATCTCTACTTACTTTGCTACGTCACGAAACTAAAAAAATGAATAAAATATATAACATGCTTAAGAGTTCCTCATATATTTGTTGTTATTTTTTTAGCTTCCCGCACTTATTATAATATATTATGTAGATTACGATTTATGTTCTACATTTTAATTTAAATATAATTTCCACCAGTCCACACAAGTCTTTCCTACGCCGTGAATCTGGATAGCGATCAATCTGAGCGCGTCTGCATGTGCCCTTGCCAACATTTTATTACGACTCGCCTCTAACTTTCAAATATAACCAAGTTATTTTATTTAAATTCGTCAATTTATCATTATTAAGATATTTTTAATGATTATTTAAAAAAAATAAGAAGGCCAGTTGTAATGTGAGGCAAAAAAGGCGGTGAAGGCTTAAAGAAGAGGCCAAACGCAACACCAAGCGTTGCATTCCCGCTGCCTACCTTGATACATATGTGCACCAAGTTCCCTCTGCCTATCCTACTTTGCTGATAAGCACATGAAGGTAACTATTCCAAATCCTAATTCCTAGGTTCTAGGTCACAATCACAATTCCCACATTCACAACTAAACAATGCCTAACGATAGGATTCATTGTAACTAAATATGCCTCTGATTACAAACTCGCAGCAACGTAATAAGCTCGTGATTTCAATTTATGATGAACCCGCACTTTGTACTGAGACATACTTGTGCTTGGTAAATGTTAGCTTTGTTCGAGCTTAATAAATGGGATTGAAGTTATATTATTATCAGCTCGGCTCTACATGTAGAGTGGTTGTATTGATGAGCTCTGACTTTAATGCATTTGATCGGGAATTCATATTGCATCCCCCACATAGCAGGTTAAGCAGAGGGAACATGATAACCTAGTGTTAAAACACTTCCGTTCCCCACTTTCCGCTGAATTCTCGAGGCATTGCATATTGAGTAGCAAACCCCAATGCCACGCTTTGTCTTGTTACCAGAGCAAGAATATGAAAATAACTCATTCCCTCGAATGGGAATGGAACCCACTACCTTGGCGCTTACGGTCAGACGCTATATAAATCATTTAAGCCTAAAGTACAGTACGTAAGGTATTACTGTGACAAGACGGCCCTTGAAATGTTCAATCTATTATTCTATTTTACATTTGCACAAATATCAATGTTTGAATAGCAACGTTAGATTTATAATCATTAAGTCGATATGATCAACTCGCGCAAGCTGGTTGCGCCTACGCAGAACATCTTGCACTTTTAGATTTAAGAGATTACTTATTCAGTATTGTAAAAAATATTTTTTTATATTTGTTTCTTTAGTAGCCAGCGTAAAGCAGGGTTATCCCTATGCATAGGGAACCTAGTGTTAAAACAATTCGTCCCCGGAAACTAAACATCACGCTTTGTCTTTTTACCACAGCGAAAAAAGTGTTAATCGTTTGATTGAAGAAAACAAAATAGGTTCAATGGTGGTTTTTTTTGTTGAATAAATTATTTATTTTTATGTCAAATATTTACCAGGAATTGTCTGGTAAACAAAATTCGGTAGACATGGCCACTCACCTGTCAAATGCCTCAAACATTCAGCGGAAATTGGAGGAACGGAAACTTTTTCCACTAATTATTCTCTAAAAAATCGTAAAATATTGTTTTAGGGTTCTGTACTTCAACAGCTCCCACATAGGATCGGTCTGTCTGACAATATAATTTATCTCAAAATCACGTGGGAGTATCAAATTGAAATTAAAATTAATTATCTAAGTCTACGGTCCCTTTCAGTAATGCACTCGCATAATCAAAATCTATAGTGTATATATATATAAGGGATCTATAAACTTGCCAAGTGAGAGCTAAGATTAAAAACAAAGTAAAAAATTCGATAACTGCAAACTTATAGGCGTATCATAGAAATAAAAATGCATGCTAATAATTTTCCCTATTCAAGCTTCCAGTTGACCTGTAACCCTTACTTGATAAGACCAACTCGGACTTGACTTTATAAGTATAGTAGATCTCACGCATACATCTAGGCTGACAAATACATAGTTTATATTATAAAGATACATAATTTAATACCAATTCGCCATCAAAGTCAAGTCTAGCCAACTTTATAAGAGCACACGCCTAATAATTTCACACAAACGTCAATTCGATACATTCTCGTAGCGCATACCATCTCGGTGAAACAAGACAATTAGTTCGTGATTGTTGAATGAGTGACTCAGAGCGGTCTCACGATTACGTAGTGGAGCATGGATTGATTTTATGAACACATTTTGATGTAGAATTCTTTATTAATATTAGTAACCATATTTATGTTTTATTTTTAAAATTAAGTAAAACAAGATATTTAATTTCATGGTTCACGCAAATTTTAAAAATAGAATATGTCTGTGAGTGAGATTTAAACCTACAATCCTAGTTTGAGTCATTATTACTATAATTAGGCCACGATGATATCACAAACTGATAAAACATTTAATTTTAGTTCTATTTTTCTTAACATTATTTAGTGAAATTAAGTTTTACAATTCATAAATCACGTCAAGGTCACTCCCACTCGCAAAAACCGTAGAACAGTACCAGAGCGTACTTTGAAAATAAAGTTAAAAGTTGATCGTCCACCAAATAAGTGTAATAATTAATGTATATAAAGTTTTATTCCACACTAAGGAAAGGAAAATACTTATTTAGAAAACGTACAAAAATTTGAAACTTTAGTGTAATAAAAATTCATAGCGGAATCTGAACCCGCGCCTCTTGGACCGTTTTCCAAGCGGGTTCAAATCTTGCTGTTTAAATTGTTATACGTTTTCTAAATAAGAAAAATAACTCTTTGTTTTCTCTTTACCTTACATACATGAAATTGAGTCTTTCTCAAAAGGTTTCTCTTAATCAATGTAAAAAAAATGAATTGAAGCGATGGAAAAAGTAAAAAACACCAAACACTATTAAATTTAATTGTATTATTTAACTAATCACATATTTACATTCAATATAGTATAACCTAATCACAGGGCAACACACCTAAACATCGTTTATAGCATTGGAAAGTAATTACTGGCTGTAAAGCCTACACTTGATGAGTTCACACCCACGCGATAGACCGTGCTGAGTATCTCTTGAGTATAATAAGTTGAGACAGGAGATTCGTGGCTCAAGCGATATTGTTTTGACATTTGTTGTTTCGACCTTATAAAGTTATGGGGCGACTTGAGATAAATTGATGAAAGAGAATAAAATCACTCTGCTCTGTATTTAGCTTGCATTCCCTTTGAACAGCTTATAATACTTTGTACACAATTTTGTAAATTTATTGAATAGAAACGATTTCAACGAAGGCACAGCTCGTAAAATTTAAAAGTAGTTAGTAAAATGGTTTGTATTTAGTACATTTATATTATTACAATAAAAGTAAAAAGCATTGAGTCTGAATTCAACTTTATTTTAAAAAATGCTTAATATTTTATGTAAGTATAAAATTCAAAGTGAAATACACACACAAACTTTGTGTATTATGTAAGATCGACAAGTTGTGGTCTCGATTCTGAATATTTATTATTTTAATTTTTCCCGCTCTTGGAACGAAATTTTTTTACGAGAAAAGCATTATTTTAAATTTCTAAACTTTATTTTCAACACAATAAAAAAAATATATGAAAATAACTAACACAAATTTAAAGGCCAGCATCTTAAGTAATACTCAACGTGCCTACAATTCATATCGGCTCCACATTTCTCATATAAAACGTTGACCCCACGTAATATAGGGTCACACATCAACACAGAACATCTACAATGGACCATCTACTACAGTACTAATAACAGTATGCAATTAACGGCACTGACCTGCGCTTTGACGCTTGCAAAATTTACACCGTAATAAATTGTGAAATTGAAATTATTTCACAAGGCACAGATATATTATTATAATGTTTTAGATATTATTATATTATCATGTAACAATAATATATAGTTAGGTCGAGGCTAGACGTGGTGTATAGGCACGATGAATGGTAAGAGTGGTAGGTTGTGGGTTCCTCGAGGAAATTAAGTAAAGAATATTTTAATTTCGCTCCTGTCATAATAAGGCAAAGCGCGGCGTTGAGCTCCACTCAACCATTAACGTCTTCAGAATTCGGCAGATTTTAAGAAATGGAGTGTCTTAGCATTAAGTTCACTCTGCTTACCCTACTATATAGTGTATATTACAGAATATAGTGCAGGATTGTACCTGATTTTTTTTTATTTTATTCACTTAATAATGGCAGAGTATGAACCCACGACTTCTTTTTCCAAAAGAATTCAATAAAACGCAAATTCTTCATGCACCTGGAACTATATATTCCCTGCAAGTGTTACAGAGATACCATCAAATATCACCAGAGGTACAATTTTTATACTAAAAACGTGACTTCGGCATTTGTTTTATGTAAATTAGCGATTTGTTCACTGGGCTCTTGCCCACTTATTCTTTATTTTGGTATAGGTGGCTTATGGTTTACATGGTGTTGGTATATAGTAGAGGAATTAGGATTCTATTTGTATAAAAATAAAGCTTTAAATGCTTAAAGCTATTCGATACTCTGTTGCAGTTCATTGTATAGAGCTGTATTTAGAACGATATTGTTGGTTAAATATTTTCATAAATTATATATTTTTCTCGGTATTCAATATTATAGTAATGGACTACAGACTAACAAAGACAAATATTTACATTTACTCCTTATCATTTAAAATAATATTTTTATATGTCAGCGATGTCCCCACAGTAACTATTAAAACGGTAAAATTATGATTCTATTTTATAAAAAAAAAACTTTTTACAGTACATTACTATGTTATAAAAACAAATAATTTAAGAATTGATGAACGTAAGAATTTTATTTAAAAAGGAATATACCTCATTGAAATCATGAATAATTACGTATTTATAACTTTATTTATAATACCTTACGAAATTTAGTATCTACTTATATATTGGTAAATCACTATGCCCAAATATTACCAAATAATATATATTTTTAAGATGGTTCATTATAATTATTGTAATTACAATAATTATGATGAGTTCTAGGTGGTAATACCATCTCTATATCGACATACTAGAATACTCACCACGGAGAAGACAATACGCAAGAACGGTACGAAATATGAAGACAATTGTTTCATATTTATGCTATAATATGTTAATCTCAAATTAATTCTACTTCAATTAAACGACATTTTCTCCCAAGTAGGTGGTTTGTGAATTAAGATTTTGATTTATAATAAGTTACGATATAGCTCAAAAAAGGTAGTTTTGGATTCGGCAACTGTAAATGTAAAAACTCTTAGTAGAGAAGCGATTTTTTAATACAAATATTTCTTATCAGTCTTAAAGTGTCAAAAAATTATGTGCTCAATTTCGGAATAGTCCGCCACGCTATGTCTTGTTACTAGTGCGAAAAATTAAAATAATTTGTTTCCGCTAGTGAAAATCGAAACCAAAATAATTTTGCATTTACAATAAATAGTAAATGGAAAATTGAACCGAAAGGAAACCGATATGGCATTGGCATTGGCATAAACAAATGTCTCCAAAAAAAAATCAATTAAAAGAGCAGACCACCCTGCTTAGCAACATCAGTATGAAAGGCATACAAATTCCACATACAAAATTATTTATTTTAATACTATCTATTACAAGAGGTGACTGTAAAAATGGCCACATCATTTATTTTTACGAGTGTTGACATTAAAGTTAATATTTAAATATTAAACCGTCTATTACACAAAATAAAGATTTAACTAAATATAAACTTTGGTAGTAAGAATAATAATTATTTTTTATGAAACCTAAAATAACTTATTTAACCGCTAAGGTTGCACGTGTTCATAATAAAATATTTCATAATCTTTTAACGTTCTCTTAGTTCAAATAGATATTTCTTGCGATAGTTGATTTTAAATATTTTTAAAATCAAATATTTGAATCATTTTCGTTTTCATAATCTTTTGGGCAAAAAGTGGCATATTATCGCCCAAAATTCAATGATACGATGGTATCGAGTTAGTAGTAGTAGCAGCAAGTAGCATTCTACTTTATAATAAATAATAACTAATTTATTTTAAAATATAATAGACATTAAAATACAATAAATCAACACGCAGTGCCTCTAGAATTCGGTGAAAAGTGGGAACGGAAGTGTCTCAATGGCAACGGGATATCTCTTAATCCCAGGTTCCCTCTGCCTACCCTACTGAGTGCGACTTACAATGTCTAGCTAAAAGAATTACAAAAATAAAAAAAAACTATCGCACCCAGGACTATAAAATACGTATATGTAACTGCAATAATAACAGGATGTCTGTTTCCAAAAGGTTGTTTGTTAAAGAAATAAAAGAAAATTGACTTTAAAAACTCGCCCGTAGCGAAAGTCCGTTTAAATATTTGACTGTTCGACATACAATTATTATTGCTCTCGCCAAACTTTTAGTTAAATTTAACCGTAAGAATCTTAACTTCAACGCGTAAGGTTTATTTTCTTGTATAGAAACATGAAAGTTTGGGATATTGGCGCCAAGTCTTGAATAACTGTAACAACAGTTTGACGAAATTTAACTGATTGCTTAA
>HE670894.1:0-21896 GCA_000313835.2 Heliconius melpomene melpomene | reverse complement strand
TATATAACGAAAATATTACAAATAATAGAGAAAAAAAAAGATATCCTATGTTCATCCCGGGACCCTCAAGTATCTCTATATGAGTATTTTATCACAATTAAATTAGCGGTTTGGCCCTGATTGCGGAAAAGACAGACAGACAGACAGACAGACAGACAGACAGACAGACAGACAGACAGACAGACAGAGTTACTTTCGAATTTATAATATAGGTATGGATTCGCCTACAGCGAGCTTCTCTTTTCACGTCTTTCCTAACAATCTTATAATTTACTAATGACGATTCATTACCTGTGTTTGAGATATGACCAGACGTTCTTTCTATATTTCGTAGTGCATATCTATACATATAATAAAATTGAAATGTCTATACATGAGAGATCTATGGGAAAACCTATTATTGTGAGAATTTATCAATGTAACAGAAACCAAAACAATTATTTATAATTTTTTTGTCTGTGCGTTTGTGTACGCTTATCTCAAAAACTGCTTAACCATAGTTGGTTAAGCATTTTTTGAGATAAGCGTTTTTCTTAACATTGCAAACTTCCCTTAACATTTAGTGTTTATTTTATTCGGTTTTTAAATTGCTACACCATTTTTATTATTATATATACTAAAATATGTTTTATGCTATGCTATAATAGAACACGAAAGTAATAGTAGTTCAAAGCGACGCCGCAAGCGGATCTCTGGTTATAGTTTACCATTTATTAAACAGCAACGTGAAGCTGAGCGTCTAGCATCAGGTGGAGGAGACGTCTTCTTCATGAGAACACCAGAAGACCTCAGCGGTCGCGATGGAGAATTAGTACTGGTGGAATTCTGTGAGGAACATCCACCCCTTCTCAGTCAAGTTGGCATGTGCACTAAGATAAAGAATTATTATAAACGGACTGCTACTAAGGTATGATATAATATGATTTATGATGTTTGTAATTTATGTGTGTAGTACATTTCGGCAACCAAATATACATTTTTATTATGTTATATATATTTTTAATAAATAATATAAAACAATATTTTGTTGCTTAACTGTAAATATGTTTTATATGATAAGCATGTATGGAATTAATGTCTATTGAATGTAATGCAGGATAGCTGCCAACTAATGTAATAGATTGTACCATTGATTTTGAAAAGAGCAACTGTTGAGTTTCTTGCCGGCTCTTCTCAGCAGAACTGCCTTCCGAACTGGTGGTAGCTTTTTGTTCATATGTTCATTCGAAGATTCAAAAGTGCTTATAATAATTGTCTATTTGAATAAAGAATATTTTAAATTTGAATTTGAATTTATTAAATTTATGTAAGTTATACTTAAAGTAATAAGAATTAAAAAGAAATGAAAATAAAATTAAATGATCCACTACTAATACTGACTGTGTTAGTCTGTCTAAAGTAAAGTAAGTAAGTCTTAACATATTTAATTATTTAATATTCACCATTATTTATACATTTTTCAGGATAATGGACCAAAACCATTAAAATACGGTGAAATTGCCTACGCTCATACATCACCTTTCCTCGGTATACTACCACCTGGCGCGACACAATCGGTCGTCGAGAACAATATGTATAGAGCACCTATATATGAGCACACCGTGCCTCAGGCTGACTTCGTTGTTATTAGGACTAAGTGAGTTTAGTGGTAGTTATTTTAGATATTAGACCATGTTTTTTATCCACTTCGGAAAATAAGGAGGTTCTCAATTTAATCTATATGTTATATATATGTATGTAAGTTTGTCTGTTATCATTTCACGTTTGGCTAAACTGATTTTGAGGCTTTTCTCGGGAAAGTGTTTGTTACATTGAGGAGAAGGTTACAGATTTTAAGCGACTTCAAAAAATAGTAGGTTTTCAGCGTTCACAAAGTAATTCCTCCCTTAATGCTCCTCTATATTCCCTAAGAAATTATTTTTAGCAATCAATAATATATAAAATTATGTTTTATTATAACAGGCAAGCGTATTACATTCGTGAGATTGATGCTCTATTCGTCGCCGGACAAGAATGTCCATTATATGAAGTTCCTGGACCCAACTCCAAAAGGGCTAACAATTTTGTTCGTGATTTCTTGCAGGTATTTTTATTTTAAGTCATTTAATAACATATATTCTTTTTTATTATGTATAAATTATCTAACTAAATTCTGAAGTTGCCATTATAATTATTTCCAAGTATTACAAAAATATGCAGTTAAATAAAATATATAGTAATCTAAAAATTTATAGTTTAAAGAAATCCATAATAGGGATATAGGATTTAGTTTTTATAATTTTAATTTTTGAGCATTTAAACAAAAAAATCTTGATGTTCCAGGTATTCATATACAGATTGTTCTGGAAGTCGCCCGATAATCCGCGTCGTATAAAAATGGACGACATCAAGAGAGCTTTCCCTTCACATTCTGAGAGTTCAATAAGGAAACGTCTAAAGCTGTGTGCAGATTTCAAACGTACTGGCTGTGATTCTAATTGGTATGTTATACGAGAAATATTTTGAAAATTTGTATTTTGCAATTAACTATCGGAATTTTACTAAAATTTATTCTTATTTATACTATGTAAATAAAACAGCCATTTGGCTCACAAGTTTAGCTGTTATTACTTGTTCTCGTTCTTGGAACTTAACGCCGCGCTTCGCCTGGTAACATACCAGAGCTGGGAAATAAAAATATTAAATAATTAAATCACCGAGTGGGAATCGAACCTACAACCATCGCGATTACAGTCACTCGATTGTGCCATTGCGCTATCACGGTTTCAAAATACTAAAATATTAATATTAATTAAATATCTATATTAAATTTATTACACAGGTGGGTAATAAAACCCGATTTCCGTTTGCCATCCGAAGAGGAAATACGAGCGATGGTGTCCCCAGAGCAGTGTTGCGCGTACTTTAGTATGGCGGCGGCGGAACAGAGGCTCAAAGACGCAGGTTATGGTGAAAAGTTTATTTTCACACCGCAGGAGGATGATGATGAAGAATTGCAGTTGAAGATGGATGATGAGGTATTGTATACATATATATTGTGATTTATTGAAAAAGGAAAAATAATAGACATAAGGGTGTAATTGCTTTTAGGCTACATTAAATTGATTGAGTATTTATCATTTGATTTTTTTTAATATAAATAAAGTATTAGTGTTTATTAATTTTAGGATGTAATTTCGTTTAATTGTATTTGACATCTAAAATTAATTAAAAAATATATACAAATAACATATAATTTGTAACAATAAAACTGCTTATAGGTCAAAGTTGCCCCGTGGAACACAACCCGTGCCTACATCCAAGCGATGAGAGGGAAATGCCTCCTACAACTCACGGGTCCGGCCGACCCCACGGGCTGTGGTGAAGGGTTCTCCTACGTGCGGGTCCCTAATAAACCCACACAGCAACCCAATGAGGAGCAGCAACCTAAGAGAACGGTGACTGGTACTGATGCCGACTTGAGAAGACTTAGTTTGAACAATGCTAAAGCTTTGTTAAGGAAGTTTGGTGTTCCGGAGGAAGAGGTAATTTCTTTTATCATATTTTGTATATTTAGTTCAACTAATGGGTTTAGCCCACCTCAAAATTGTGGAAATAGGTTCCCTTATGGCTAATAGGTTCCCCGGCTTGTTGAGGGGTCCCTAATAAACCCATACAACAATCCGATGCCTAGAAGATCGATTGCGGGTACTAATATTGACCTGAGACTTAGTTTTAACAATGCTTAGCATTGTGGAAAGTTATTAAAAAATGTATATTGCTGAAAATATAAATCTCATCTTACTAACTTACTAACTTCAACCGGATTTTTTCTGTTATCGTTTTGTTAAATTCTCCGTAGATATTTAATGTAGTCGTCTACCTGTGGTGGAATAAGTATAGTATAAATAATGAAGAATATTATTTAACTGATATTTGCTTATCTGACATAAGTGGGTTTATACCACAACTATTAATAAATAGTTGTCATTTAATTGATCTGGAAAGCAAATTAATAAAGTATTTTCTATGGTGATTTCTATGATACTAATCAAGGGTTTCATTAATTGTTTTTTTTTACTTTTTACCATACAGATTAAAAAGTTATCTCGATGGGAAGTCATTGACGTCGTGCGAACATTATCAACAGAGAAAGCAAAAGCTGGTGAAGAAGGCATGACTAAATTCTCTAGAGGAAACAGATTTTCTATAGCTGAACATCAAGAAAGGTATTATTTATGTTTAAAAAAAATTTTCTTGTGAAAAACAAAATAATTTCTTATTATCATTTTTATACAAAGTTATGAACTTTTTGTATAAAAATGATATGTTATAATATATGCAAAGGAAAATGTAGGGAATGGGGAAAGTGGTTTATATCAATAGACTTCAGAGTAAAATGCGCTATGGCAATATGAAATAAACAATTTCGTATACAAATGATAAAGATACCATAATAACATATTTATTATGTTTTGTTGTTGTTGTTTTAAAAGTAAACCTTAAAAAATAAGAATAGTCTTTTTTCAAACCAAAAAATTCAATCCTCTGCCGAAAATTAAAGAGTCAACAGCTGATTCTAAACATTTTATAGGTACAAAGAAGAGTGTCAAAGAATATTTGAGCTGCAGAACCGCGTGTTGACGAGTACTGAAGTACTGAGTACAGACGAAGCTGAAAGTTCAGTCAGTGAAGAGTCTGATTTGGAAGAAATGGGCAAGAACCTCGAAAACATGTTGGCTAATAAGAAAACTACAGAACAGGTATAAATAATAATAGGCATTTCTAAAAAAATCTTAAGTCATTTGTTTATGAGTTTGAATAAATTATCCGCCGTGGAACTACAATTGTTTAATATCTTAAAAATTTGACGATAAGAAATAAAGATACTACTATACACTAAGATACTTATAGATCTCCATTTACAGCACCCTGCTGTAGGCAGAGAGAACCGTCCGAGAGTGTTAAGATAGTTCGTATTTTTACCACACTTTTACCCATTTTCATACATTTCGTACCTTAACGCCGCGCTTTGTCTTATCAGAGCAAGTAAATGAAAATAATTAATTTCCCCGAGTGCGAATCGGACCCACAACCGTCGCGCTTACAGTCAGTACCAATGTATACCGATGTGCGACGACTGCCTACTGATGTATTCAATCATTCAATTACTGATTTTATTTTATTTATGTTTTAGTTAACAATGGAAAGAGAAGAAGCTGAAAGAGCTGAATTGAGAAAAATAATTTTGGGACAGTCTGAAAAGAAACCACAGATCAATCAAAATGATCAGCAACAATCTTCACACCAAGGTATAATCATGTTAAAAAATGTTATAAGTCGT
Organism: Heliconius melpomene melpomene; assembly: GCA_000313835.2. Lineage (NCBI taxonomy): Eukaryota > Metazoa > Arthropoda > Insecta > Lepidoptera > Nymphalidae > Heliconius > Heliconius melpomene. Next base: position 16,573 of record HE670894.1, on the reverse strand, counting down.
GAAATATATGTATTTCCTAAGGTTTTTAATATAAGTGGGATACATATACTATGAAGCTAAAAAATATACATTTTAAGGTCGTGTCCTCCGACTTGTCCGTACGTTCCACAACGCTTCCGGTCAAAGGTACACTCGCGTTGAGTTAGTGAGGAAACCTGCGGTCATAGAAGCTTATACAAAGATAAGGTCGACCAAGGATGATGCTTTCATACGACAGTTTGCTACTATGGATGAATCTCAAAAGGAAGAAATGAAAAGAGAAAAAAGAAGAATACAGGTACAGTGTTTATCTATTAACTAAACTACAATATGGCCGACGAGTTGTGTCCGCCCTGTAGTTAGCTGTATGTAAACTAGCTGATGACTGCAGATTTGATTTTAGAATTTATTTTCTTCCCAATTGAACAATGCCCAAAAAGCTCAGAAAGCCACTGGCTCTTCGACCGTACTGTATATGTAATATAGAATAGAATATTCGAAACTTACTTATTTCGCATCTTTAATTTTCTAGGAGCAATTGCGTCGTATCAAGAGGAATCAGGAAAGAGAAAGGTTGGCTGGTAATGTGTCTGCGCCTAGTTCTTCTCTTGGTGATAGTAAGTTGAAATTGCATATATATTATAGTATATGTTTAATTTTCTATAAAATTTTGTCAGGCCATGAACAAAATAAAAATTTAACAATACGATTGCAATAGGCTTTTCGATATCTAAGACAATACAATAGAAAATACTTTTTTGTTTTATCATATATATTACATTTCACTACATTATTGTAGAAGTTATTTTTATTACATTTTAAAGATATGTACTTATTATTGAAGTTAATTTATATATTACCACTTTATTTAAACAGGTATGAGCATGTCGACAATGTCTGAGTTAAGTTCACCTTCGTCCAGCTTAATTCCGCTTGGCCAGATCAAGCAAGAGCCAGACCTACACACGCCCTCCAGACGTCGCGCCAAACTAAAACCTGATTTGAAATTGAAGGTATTAATTGTATTAGTATTATTATTGCGTGTTCATTGGGGGGGAGGGGGGTGGTGTGTCTGGCGTTGGTTCTGGTTTCAAAGCCAGACTTTATATCGTTATCAGAATGAAGAAAGTAAATAATTTAAAATATAATCTCTCCCAGGACAAAAAAAAACAATTCTATTTAACGTCCCCCAGTGTGGTGCATGCGGTCAAGTGGGCCACATGCGTACGAACAAGGCGTGCCCGCTGTACACGGGCGGCGGCGCCGCGTCCCCCGACCATGACGAGCCGCCCACCGAACCTGAGGACCAGGAGCTAGGTTACGTTGAGGGGACCAAGCTTACTTTGCCTTCTAAGCTTATTAAGGTATGCTTGTTTAAACTATACGTTGTATCCTGCATTTAGCAGGGGATCCGAGTTCTGCACTAGCGTCTTAGCACTAGGTTCCTTCTGGGCAGAAGGAACCTAGTGCTAAGACGCTCGGTTCGCCACTTTTTGTCGAGGCAGTTGCCTTTTTATATTGTTTATTTTATATTGAAATAGTATAGATTTAATTTTGTGGTATTAAATCTATACTATTTCTTACCAGCAATCAGCGGAAGACCTTAAACGTCGCCCTGGAAGTCGAAGAGGCGACATCCGCGCAGGAGGTCGCAACCGCCGCCGAGGTACCAACAGCGAGTCCTGCGACTACCTCGTGAAGAGGCCTGCGGAGAGACGGCGCACTGACCCGCTAGTGACACTGTCTTCTTTACTAGAAGGAGTCCTGAACCATATGCGCCATTTGCCCGACGTGCAGCCTTTTCTGTTTCCTGTTAACCCTAAGGTATGTCAGAATCGAGTGGAATTATTTTTTATTTAATATTAAATAGCGACTACCGAGTGAAGAGACCGGCGGAGAAACTATGCACTGACCCGCTAGAGACACTGTCTATTATGTCTGTCTCGGTTTTACACTAAGGACACACAGCAGCTATAGTAGGATTCCAACTTGCACCGCTTGGACACCGTCCAAGCGCTCTGCCCACTAAGCTAGACATTCTAATCAAGCTTACATCGAAATTGTTATTCGCTTGTTAGAACTTATTTATGTTGTTAGCATCTCTGTAGCTCCATATAGATATGGATTTTTACAAATTTCCTCTATACAAAGATAATTACTTAGAATTGTTATTTTCCAAGAGAAAGCGGATGCTAGTTGTTTAATATTTTTTACGTTTTAAGCAATTGTTCCGTACTTAGGAAAGAAATTAGTTTTTTAAAAAACGTATATAACGTATATAATATTTTTTACGTTTTAAGCAATTGTTCCGTACTTAGGAAAGAAATTAGTTTTTTAAAAAACGTATATAACGTATATAATATTTTTTACGTTTTAAGCAATTGTTCCGTACTTAGGAAAGAAATTAGTTTTTTAAAAAACGTATATAAATAATCGAGACCTGACGGCACTATGATTAGTGCAAGCATGTGCAGTCGCAGATTGTGGGTTCAATTTCGGTGGAAAGTGGAAGCGGAGTGTCCTAACACTACTTTCTTAATATCTGTCCTATTGATAATAAAAATATAACCAATTGTTCTTACAGCTCGTCGCAGACTACTACCGTATCGTATCCCGGCCAATGGATCTACAAACCATCAGGGATAATCTAAGACAGAAACACTATCAAAGTCGCGAGGAATTCCTCGCGGATGTAAATCAAATTGTAGAAAACTCTAATCTATATAACGGTAACATTTTATTTGTTTTAAAGTAAAATATTATGTTTCTTTTTGTAATGTGAAATGAATTTTCAAGTTTGATTTTGCGTGTAAGTTAGACCTGAACTTCGTAACGTAGCTATTTAGTTTGTTTTCTTAAAAATATTTTGTTATAGTATAATGTATAATAATAATCGACTTAGTATGTAATGTAATAGCATTATTGAATCGCAGAACGACTATTTCTGAATATTTTTAGACAACAAATAAAACATTGAAAAAAAAATAATTTAGGGGGATGTTAACCTGCGCTTCTTGTTAACAGTCCATCTGTTCTGTTTACTAAGGTATTCGTTCTTATCAAACTATGTCTATGAAATTCTTATGAGGTTCTTACAACTTATTTATTTATTGATAGCGTCTGTATAGGGATAATTTTACAAATTTAATATACCTAGCCAAAGATCATTGATAAGTATAATTAAAGTGTGATTCTGCATTAAGAATAATTTATTTATCCCGTTTATTTATAACATCTGCCCTCTACTTAATATAAATTTTAATTAAAATCATGTTTTAGGACCAACAAGTAGTCTAACAGTGGCAGCTCAACGAATGATGCAACGCTGTTTCGAGAAGTTGGCAGAAAAGGAAGAGCAATTCATGAAATTAGAAAAACAGATTAATCCATTGCTAGATGATAACGATCAGGTTAGTTACTTTGTTTTAAATTATTAAAAAAGTATATTTGTTAGTGCTTTTAGATTTTAATATATTTTTTATATGTAAATTTGAGACCCCGTGGTATAAAGTACGAATTTAGTGTGAACAGTTTAGTGTAAAAGTATCGGCGCAATGGCATTCGCCAGAGAATCGTCCGCAAACCCTCTCCCTACTAGACACACGCTTCCTTAAATTGTTATCTAATGACGTAAAGTGGCGAATCATTTAACCTGAATTAATTATTACAATTGTATACTCCAAACAGTAAAATATAAAGTTTTATAAAAATGTAATAGTCGAGGGTTTGCATAAAAAAAAAAAATAATAATGAATGCAAAGGCGAAGTGCAGCGTTGAGTTCCGCCACTCTGCAAGAAATATCTCGAATTATGGTAGAAGTGGAGAACAATCATGACACCAGATCTTCGTCTGCCCTGCTATATACAGGAAAACCTATAAAGCTATAATAATAAAAATAAAAAAGGAAATAAAATAGAATATATAAAATAATGATATATAATGCTTAATTAAATTTTTAATAAAATTAAAATGTATAATAATATATTATGTACTTTTTTCTATCTTAATCTCATAGGTCGCATTATCATTTATCTTTGAGAACCTTCTTACAACCAAACTTAAAGTGATGCCGGAGGCGTGGCCATTCTTGAAGCCTGTAAATAAGAAGCAAGTTAAAGATTACTACAATGTTATAAAGAAACCTATTGATATGGAAACTATTGGGAAGAAAATTCAAGGTATGTATTAAGACTAATAAATTTAATTATACATATTGACATTTAAAATGTTTTTTTTAATATACAAATATTTAATTGGCCTCATTTCTATTAATTTTGTAATTTTTGGTTTGTTTACACCTTTATTACATTCTTTGAATATTGGTAAATTTATTAGTTAACTTAGTTTTGAAATTATTTTATTGATTCATAAAATATATCGGTGACATTAATTAAACCACGAGGTTATCGTGGCAAAATGGTATAGTGCCTGACTGAATATGGATTACTTTAGTCTCCGAGCTCTGTAAAGACACGTGGCGTTGAATTCCGCCAATCGACACGAGTAATAAGTATCTCTAATTTTGGCGTAAAGTGGAGAACAAAATGTTTAAACACTAGGTTCGTTATGCCTACACTGCTGTGCGTGATAATGCGTGAAGTTGAAGAAAAAAGAACAGACAATATTAATGAACCTCATCATATATTGATGAACAATATGTGACACTAGTTGGATAACACATTAGACCAGTTTACCCCAAAAAAGATGTATTTAATTTTACTTTAAATATTTAAATATGTTTTCCTCTGTAGCGCACAAATACCACAGCCGTGAGGAGTTCCTCCGTGATATTCAGCTACTAGTGGACAACTGTCGCGCGTACAATGGCGTCAATTCACAGTTCACTAGGCAAGCGGAAGCTGTGTTGAAAGTAACGCAAGAGGCTTTGGAACAGGTTGATTATATTTTTCTTTAAGAGTAACTTAACATTTTCTTATATATTTTCCATGTACAGACACCAACCTGTTACGATTTTATTATAATTATAGATATGTATAGTTACTACATTATTAGGAACATACTAAAATTTGCACCATCAGTATCCACTGATTGTGCAATAATATCATCGTTTACAGAACGCTTAACTTTTGAACCTTTTTATTATTTTATTAAAATATTAAATAGTCAATCAAATCATATCAAACGGTGATTATAAGGTTTTGCTCGTTTTGACTCATTTACTTGTTTTATTTAGATATACTTTATAGTGTACATGGAATGGAATGTAAATGGAAATACAAGCAAAATTTGATTTTATATCTAGTAAATGCACACAACATTTGGTGAAGCACAATAGGCAGTCTTATCGATAATTAGCGATTTAATAATAATAACAGACATACAGACTTAATAATAATTAGTACATAAACTAAAATATAACATTGATATGTTACCTTTTATATAATTTTATTATGTTATGTGTGATATTGATATCGTATGAAAAAAATAAATATATGTTTTTCTTGCCATCAGTTCGACGAACACGTGAGTCAGTTGGAAGCAAACATCGCCAGAGTACAACAGAAAATGCTAGAAGACGCGGAACATTCGGATTTAGAAGATGACGTGCAATCCCAGAGCGACGAGAAACGAGGCCGAGGACGGCCTAAGAAACATAAACCTAATACTATTGATGGTAAGGCTTTATTATTTTTTTAGTAAATTTTTAACTGTAAACGCGATTGGCTGTGTGTTCGATCCCCATTCGGAGAAGTGAAAAAATTATATTTTCATTTCTTCGCTCTGTTATCGAGGCAAAGCGCATCGTTGAGTTCGGCTACTCAACACGCAATGTCTCTAGTATTGAGCGAAAAGTGGAGAACGGAGTGTCTTAAAACAAGGTTTTATCTGATACAGGCTACAGCGTAAAACGTTTAATTTTTTTGTTAATAAAACTTAAAGATCTAAAAAAAGATTTTGTTCTATAGAAGCGTCGCCAAGGAAACGAGGCAGACCCAAGAAAGAAAATAGTCTGGTCGATGGTAAGTTATTGCTAATAAATTAGAGTAAACTTTTGCCATTAAGGCTAAAGACGAAAAAATATCTTGTAAACTACTTCGTCACCTATTTTTGGGCGATTTATTTATCTCCGACGTCAAAAGAGGGGTGTTATGAGTTTCACGTGTCTGTGTATATGTTTATATGTATGGCTATGGCACCGTAGCTCTGAAACGTATAAATCAATGTCGATTTATTTTTTTGCTTGTAAGTTGTGTTAATCGAGAGTGTCTCTTATATCATCAGCTCTTTTCTATTTGATGAAAGGATATAAGCAACATCTAACGGTTCTGATGAGTTCTATATTTGGCTATTTAAATGTGTTTTACAGTTATTTGTGTCAAGGTTTAATTATTTGTTATATTTATAATATAATTATTATCGTGAAAATAATAAAATACACACAACTTATCTTTATCGTCAAAATCTTTAGACATACTTAGTGTGTTATATTTTATAATTTTATACTTTGTATGAAATAACACTTACAAAGATATATTGAAAATATAAATTATGATATTTATTGTAATTGTTTCATCTGACATATTATTTTTATTTAATTAATTTACATTAATTATTTTATGTTGTAGATCTTCAATACTCAGATAGTGGAAGTTCAGGTCTTGAGGAAGTGGAACAAAAGGACGCTGCTGAGACCATGGTACAGCTGTCCGTACGTCCCGGTGAGTATTTTCGAATAATTCGTGGCGCAGTGGCATAGAGTGACTGTAAATGCGACGGCTGTGAGTTCGATTCCTTCTCGGGGGAATGTATTATGAGTTTAATATTTTTAGTTCTTTCGTACTCGTAACAAATAACTTCCTACCCTGGTATATGCGGGATAAAGTGTAAAGTTAGAAAATAAAATATAGATAATTCAATTTGTATTCGATAAAACAGAAGACGACCCGCCCAGCGACCAGCCGTTCGACACTTCGGAGTTCCTCATCAAGCGCGAGGTCCCCGACGAGCCGCCGCACATGTCCGACGACCTGGTGGACCTCGACCAGCATGCCGACTACACCTATCCAGCTGTTGTCAAGGTAAAATAAAATATAATATAATATTCTCTATTGCATACAAAAATATGCATATTACATTGAATGTGACAATGAAAATTACAACCGAAATTTATAATAAGTCGGCCTTATTGCTTAAAGCTATCTCAGGCAACCTTTGAATGTAAGTTTAGGTAAATGCTGTTTAAATATTAAAATACGGTTCACAAGCCGTGGTCGTTTTGAAGTTTATTTTATGGTAAAGTTTAGTCAAATCAAATCTTGAGCTTAAATTGGCAGTCATGAACATATTATTTCTTCTTTTGTCAGCGAAGTCGAGAACGACGCATTAGTCAATATTGATTTTAGCCCACATCCCGCACTTTTGTTTTTAACGGAATGTTTTTAACAGTATATAATTTTAATAATATATAATAAAATACTTAGGAGGAGCCCATGGAACCGGATATGAATTTAGATCCACCGATGTTGGACACAGTGCCCGGGGAACACCCGCAGTTCAAAGAAGAACCGCTTGAAAATTGGCAGGTACGTTCATACAATACGTCATTTGTTTTAAAAATAATTACTTTTTTTAGGTTCACAATGAATTTCACACATAGCAGAAAAGGCATAGTGCGAAACCAGCATATCACTAGAGCGAGGAAATGAAAATTGTAAATAATTCATTCCCTCGAGTGGGAATTGAACCCACAACCCGTTGCGGTCGCACGCTTAGTCCCCCTGCGCCATGACTATTGAATATGGTTATTTACATGATACTAAAATACAAACGAACATTTTGATATTTTTTGTCTCTCTGTCATTCTATTTGGACGGACTAATCTCCAAAACAGCTACCTAGATAGATTTGATGTAACTAAACATTTTTTTATTAAATATGACATTTTTTGCAAGCAAAATCAAATAATATCCCAAAAGATTTAAACTACGATTAATGATGATGATGAATGATATATAACAGTATGGACAACCGTACTAACCAACCATTTCTCCTAAATACACTTAAATAAAATAAAATAATAAAAAGCAGGCGAAGCCGCGCACGGGCTATTAGTAAATTACATTTTTTGCTGCAGCCGGATCCTGCTATTCAAGACGATCTACAGGTTACTGATAGTGAAGAAGAAGCGGAAGATGGACTTTGGTTCTAATGAATTAAGTAATAGGTTAACATTTTTTTCAAATTTATATATTATAACGTTAAATATTTACTAAATTTTAGATAAGTGCATAATTGTTAGAAATAAATCACTGAAATATTATGGATTTCTTTTCATTTTAAAGATTTGGTTATAAATATATTTCTTTTCCTAAAAACAAAACGACTAATATTTGTCTATTTTTTGCTTCAAGCTGTATTCCGCACATAGCAAGGTAGGCAGAGGGAACCTTTCCGCCGAAATCTGAAGGTGTGGAGTAGCGGAACCCAATACCGCGTTTTGCCACGTTACCAGAGCGAACAAAATCAATTATTAAATATTTCATCTCCTTGAGTGGGAAGCGAACCCACAACCCGTCGTGTTTACACGCTTGTACCCCTGCGCCACGAGTACTTTCCTAACTTTGTTTGAATACAAGTAATTGGCATAATTCGATCTTGAAACAAGATATCTAAAATACAGACTCCAGGGATATAAGATACCAAAATAAACCAGTGTTTACTTAACTCAGTTTAGGCAGCTTTGATAGGTCAACTTATTACTAAGTATACAATATTACTTAATTAAGCTTTAACACTAGAAGCGCCGCCGTCCCATTTTTGTCCCAAACGCAAGGTTGATTGTTTATAACTTTTTTATTTGTTAATGTATGTAAATGAAACTTTTTGACTATTACCAATTTTACACCTTTATTTAATAAAAAATATAAATAATTTTATAGCAGTCATACTTTTTGAAAAAAAAAGAGATTTACCTAGAACTGCCGATGGGTCATTTTTGTCCCGCCATTATTATTTTATTATTTGAGGGTATAATTTGACATATTTTCATGCCTCGGGGACGAGGTGGAGGTGAAAGGACTATGCGGGGGCGGAAAAAAATTGAATAGTAGGTTTAGCAGTCAATACTTAAGTTTTTAGGGTTCTGTAGCTTTTAAGGAAAAAAAAACCCTTATAAGATCATTTTTTGTCCATCCGGCTGTCTTTGCCTTTATCTCAGGAACGCTTGGAGAAATCGAGTTGATATTCATATGAGTATATGAATATCAACTATATGACGATCTACAGTCCCATTGATTTCCTGAAAAAGCACCCTTAAAAAAAGATATGACTATTTATATAGTAATAAACGTGTATTTCGACACTATAAAGGGAATCAAATTAATAAGGTACTTTCAGTTAATTTAGAATTATGAAATTTGGCAGTTAGCATCTACATGTAGTACTAGTACAAGAAAAAATCTGAAAACTATACATTTATGCATAAATCTTAAAAAATAATAGCCTGAAAAGTGGGGTAAAATTGGTGTCAATACTAAATTTTGCCGCTAGTTCAAGTGAGGTATCAGGTGAAAGGATGACTAAGCTAGGCTTGAATTTTAGAAAAACACTCGATACCAAATGTGGGCAATTGTAGGGTAGGTGGAGGGAACCTGGGAACCTAGTGCTATGCACTCCGCTGGCATTTTCCGCCGAATTCTGGAGCCATTACTATGCAATGTTATAAATCATCTGTGATGTATCACTGATGAAGAATATATTAATGCATTACTTGGCCTAATAATAATATTAACTAATTTCAATAACTTATAATTTTGTAAGAGTTATTCAGTTAGCTGTCACGACCTTAGAACGTATTTGAAATATTTGATTCTTTCTTTGTGTTTGGCTTTTTGGTACTTTTATGTGTGTTAAAGAACAAAAATTGATTATTAAAGATGATCTACATATTTTACGAATTATTTTAATAATATTTTTTTGTATTATACCAAAAATCAACATAATAAGTAGAATGGGACAAATTTGTCACGACGGCGGTTCAAGGGGGGTCTCAATATTCGGCACTTCTAGTGTTAATAAGTTGGCGAAGAACTAAAATATAAATTTGGATGGACGGCTAGATCACGGATTATAGGTAATTGATCTTTTCAAGGGCGTAGAATCTCCAAATAAATGATCAAAACTTTATAGGTATTCGGAAGCTGAATACAACAAAAAAACACCGGGCTTTTACTCTTAATGCCACAGCACAGAAATACAACGGACATTAAAATATAAATAATAATTCATTGCCTCGATTGGGGATCGAACCGTCGCGTTCAGTCACACCCTTGTGTGTATTAGTTAAAATTAAAATAAGAGTTCCGCCACTCAACACACAATGCCTCCAGAAATAGGCGAAAAGTGGGCAACGCGGAGTGCGTTAGCACTAGTTTCCCTCTGCCTACCCTGCTATGTGCAGGATACAGCGTGAAAATAATTATGATTTTTTTGCTTATGTAATAAAGTACTACGCAATAATGCAAATTTCATATCAAATATTTAAAATCAAAGCGTAATGACCTTTCATACAAATAATTCCGATTTAATAATTCGATACATTTTAGTAAAACAGGCACATATTTCCGATAACATATTTAAATGTTCAATAAATAACGATTTATAGATAGATAGCTGGCTCTAAATAATTTAATATCATGCTTTTCAGTATGCATTCCGAAAGCTAAATGTATAGAGATTATTATTATAGGTTTTATTTTTTAGTAAGCCATGTATTGTGCACGTGTAATAAATCTTTAGGGATTACCGCGATATATGCAGTGGACGATAACTTTTCATAGATATAATAATATCTGTAGTAAAAATAATACTGAAAGTATAAAAAAGCAGCTGAGCGGTTTTTCTCGTATAGCATGAGAGTGAGCAGAATTTAGTGTCACGACACTCCGTTTTTCCGAGTGGGAAACGAATTTAAAAACATCGCATTTGTAGGCAAAAAAAAAGAGCATTCAACGAATTTACCGTATTATTATTTGACAAATGCACCTTAGACTATTATATTCCATTTCATATTTAAATAATTATCAGAAAATTGAACTGCACCAGCTTTGATAGTAGGAAGCCACAAAGCAATCCAATATTACTTAGTAATTATATATTAGTACCATATAGTATACCTTGGCTGTCAAATTAAATCATGCATGCTATCCTCCGATCAGGGGAAGATGACAATAGAACAATAAGCTCTTCACACAAATTAACCAAATGCTTTAAGCTCGACATGGCTAACTTATTAATTAACGTCACAATCCAAAGTAATTAATTGGCCTTATTAATTAGCAGATTCACTGTATTAGTGGGTCATTTTATTTGTCAGTCAAAGGGGAATATAATATTTATATAGTTGGTTTGCTCTGTCTATTAATCTTAAGATTTAGGTCGAGATCTGTGTCAGTCGTAGCGCATTGGTGCAAGCGTGTGTCTGTAAAAGCGATCGTTATGGGTTCAATCCTGACTCGAGGAAAAGAAGTATTTAATATTTTCATATCGTCGCTGTGTTGTCGAGGCAAAACGCGGTGTTGAGTTCGATTCAACATCCAATGCGTTGTGTGTCCCTCGGTGGGCCAGCCCGACTCGCTCTTGTCCGGTTTTTTTACGAAAATATTAATGTTATATATATGTAGGAGATTGCTCGCAAATGACTCTTATTGGACCTGTGGGCTCCACTGTGGGTTAATGCAAGCAGGAATAACGCAGCAGATTCGTGACACTCGTCACTAGTCCTTCCTTTCTCCAAAACATCAGAAGACTGAATCATTTTACGATCGTCAAAACATCAGAAGACTACACCATTCCACGATCGTCAACTTCCTCCTTATTTTAAAATCGAACTTCACCCTCACACGTCACTACTCTACTCAAGGCATAAGCCTCCGCGTTATTGGTCAAATTACCTCACTGGTCTAATAAAAGTCAAGTTGGAGTCTCTTTAACATAAGTCAGCCAATCGTAATTCTACAATAATCAATAATTAGTGTCTTTTCGATCACTTCCTCTGAAGCTATACAAATGTGTTGACACATTGTCATTTTTACATGAACACAGCCAGTCATATTATAAACAGTTGCTACAGATAATAATATTAAAGCTAATCATTAAACATCTAAGATAATATAATATCTGTTCTAGTCTCTTCCTTCTACATATATATACAACGTGACAATTGTAAGACAATTGTCAGTGTGCGGGAGGCGGGAGAGTATTTTACAGAAAATAAAATAATAATACCCACATAATTATTTATAAAAGTGACGTTTTTGATGGATTGAGTCAGTACGTCGTTATTCTGCCTCTCGTAAGGTGTTAATTGTGACGGTGTTCAAGTATTTAAAATCAGTGACATTGTTGGAACTATGCGTTTTAAAACGTGTATAAGCGTAAAGTTTTATATAGAAACAGTGTTAAGTGTGCTGTGCAAAGTTTTAGAAGTGTGTATATGTGAAAGAGGAACAATAAATTATGGTGGTAAGTGTTTTCTTATACTTACTTAACTCCTGATAATTTAACACAATGGTGATGTGGTTAGTGCCCTACCGGCACGCACGGAACGCCATTAACTAAAACTGAAGTGAAATATAATGTCTTATGTACTCGTATTAATATTCATAAATTTATAGCTTAGTACTAAACATAATCCGGAAATTAACACTCAAACCGAATAATTCTTATACTAATTAGACTTTAAACTAAAAAAAATAGGTAAATGGGCAAACATTTTAAATTTGTAACTTACTCCCATAAAGAAAATTCAACGTTTAAAAAATCGGGTAATATTTTTTTAAAACAAAAGAGCTTAAAAGACAACGCAGCTTTCTGTGCATTTTCGTAGCGCCAGTGTAGAAAATGTAAAATTTTACTCGCATTTTAGATTTTCCCATTTATTAAGGTTGGCTTATTTCATATACGACTGTTGTAGATGGTAATATTTGGATTCATATTTTACGCTGTTAGGTTATGATGTTTCCATTATACAGATATTAATTTTGTGCGAGTTATTTTTATATAAGTGTTAAGTTAAAATGTCATACGAAAGTAAAAACAACATTTTCAATAATTTTCTTTAATGAACGAGTGAAGAAACAACACAAATGACTAATAATGAAAGTCAACATAGTGTTGCTACTCAAACTGTATTTCTTACTTTGTATTACAAAATTTCAAAACATTTTTTAAAATAAAAAATATTAATTGCAATATAAGGGTAAAGTAACAAGAAATTATAACAAAGATACATACCTCTAGAAGTGGTTGTCCTAGTTATTTCCAAATTGTCAAACTGATAATTATTCTATTATTTCTAAATTAAACATATTTTAAATCTTTACTTAAATTGTGAAAGAAACCTCGCATATATTACAAAGTAAATACTAAACTGTTCATTTAAAAACTTTTAAATATCTATGAGTTCTCGACTCACGTATCACTGAAATCAGGAGTATAAAAAAATCTGCATAAAAAATTGCAGGTTAATCCTTTAAGCGTTCGCGGCAAAGCGCGGTAACGAAGGATACTTTTGCTGAGGTTTCTTTAAAAAAAACCGTATAAACGTAGACTCGTTAGCTTGCTTTCGTTATTACATATTTCAAGTTTGAATTTTAACAAGGTAGAAAATATGGGAGTTATGGCAACATTTAATATTTTATTAAATTGGAGCCGTCATACCGCAATTCAGTGGTGTCTGACCAGTATAGCTTGTAGGGCATGCTATGATTATAAATTGAAGTCTAAAAGAAAATATATTTTTATAAAGTTTTTTAGGAAAAAATTGATATCATTATATTAATAATATACTAACTTAATTGAGAAACTTTTCCTATTTGAAGTTGGTTGAAAATAGCTCGCATTGAGGCTTAGGTGTGACTGTAAAACCGACTGGAAATGGGTTCTGTGGTGTGCATCTCCTCGAGTGGGGATCGAACTCGCATTTACAGTCACACACATCAGTTATGCCGCTACTCCACGACTGGCTTCAAAATTTCTAATTAAAACTATTACTACTGCTAGAAATAGGAATAATGAAGCATATATAAACAATAAAATGTTAAAAATGTACACACCAACAAAATAGAAGAGAGCTTAAAAGTTAATCCGACATCCTCCTTTAATCTATTAAAATGTAAAATACATTTATTTTCGTTTTTAAAAAATAATTATGGCAGCTTTAAATTCGACAAGCGCGCGTTTAGTTTTTACTTTGTTTAGGTCCCCCGAGAGCTTCTAGGGAATTTGGAATTAGATTTATGGCTTTATCGTTCCGCCCGAGCGGGATGTGCTCATTTTTTCCAAGAAAATTCTTATTCTTTCACTGGCATACCTACTAAAATTATTTTGTTCAGTATAAGAATACTGAAGTTATTCCTAATATTTGGTGGAGTTTAATTTGAGACTCATAAATCATAAGGGAAAATAAAAATAAAACAATGATTAACAAAATTCGTTTATGTTATTATACGAACATATTAAATACATGTTTGTCTCTTTGGTCTGGTTAAATTCAACTTAAAGACTGGAAAAGTTATTGGCAAGTAGGATCTCAAGATCCTGATCCTGCTCTGGACTTTAGTTTTTTCAGCTTTCATCCTATGCCCGCCATATAAGAGGGTAAGCCTCTGCCTAATATGTGATCTCATATTGTCTGTTATCTGTCAACATATCGTTAAAACCACTAGGTTCTGAAATTTTCTCCCGGATTCAAGCCGTGTTGAGTGGTAGACTTCAATGCCATACTTTGCCTTACTAAAGTGGGATATGAACAGCGAGAATTGAACTCATAACCATTGCTTTTGCACTTTTAGATTGCCCCACCGCGTCGCTGTGGCGCAGAAAATTATAATTATTAAAACATAATAATAACCTAGTGTTGAGACACTCCGTTCCCCATTTTCCACTGAATTTTTCGAGGCATTGCGTCATGCGAAACGATTCCCTTACTTATAAAGTTAAATATAAAGCTTAAATCTAAACAACGTGACGAGTTATTATTACTTCAACGAGTTCATTCATTAAAATTCGTCATAAATCTATGGCTATAATGTTTTAAATACCTATATTTTACATACTTAGTTGCTTTTATCGCCAAAGTTGCGAGGCATATGTGAGTGCCATAAATTGAACTTGATAATGAAAATGCTCATAAAACTAAAAACGCTAAAACGATAAAAAACGCTAAAATAAACAAGAAACAGTAGGATATAAATATATATACATTTGAAGCAGGTACAGACAGTGAAAACTATTATAATTGAATGTAATAAAGTACTACGCAATAATGCAAATTTCATATCAAATATTTAAAATGAAAGCTTAATCACCTTTGATACAGATAATTCCGATTTAATAATTCGATACATTTTAGTAAAACAGGCACATATTTCCGATAACATATTTAAATGTTCAATAAATAACGATTTATAGATAGCTGGCTCTAAATAATTTAATATCATGCTTTTCAGTATGCATTCCGATAGCTAAACGTATAAAGATTATTATTATAGGTTTTATTTTTTAGTAAGCAATGTATTGTGCACGTGTAATAAATCTTTAGGGATTACCGCGATATAACGCGGATGCAGTGGACGATAACTTTTCATAGATATAATAATATCTGTAGTAAAAAAAATACTGAAAGTATAAAAAAGAAGCTGAGCGGTTTTTCTCGCTTAGTATGAGGAGTGAGCAGAATTTAGTGTCAAGACACTCCGTTATTCCGAGTGGGAAACGAATTTAAAACCATCGCATTTGTAGGCAAAAAAAAATGAGCATTCAACGAATTTACCGTATTATTATTTGACAAATGCACCTTAGACTATTATATTCCATTTCATATTTAAATAATTATCAGAAAATTGAACTGCACTAGTTTTGATAGTAGGAAGCCACAAAGCAATCCAATATTACTTAGTATAATTATATACTAGTACCATATAGTATACCTTGGCTGTCAAATTAAATCATGCATGCTATCCTCTGATCAGGAGAAGATGACAATAGAACAATAAGCTCTTCACACAAATTAACCAAATGCTTTAAGCTCGTCATGTCTAACTTATTAATTAACGTCACAATCCAAAGTAATTAATTGGCCTTATTAATTAGCAGATTCACTGTATTAGTGGGTCATTTTATTTGTCAGTCAAATGGGAATATAATATTTATATAAGGTAAGTGACGGTAACTTCGTGATAGTACGTGGTTTCGTGAGTTTTGCTTCTGGCAAAAATAATAAGCAATTTAAGTATTATTTACGGAAACTATATATTGGTATATAATCTTTATACTTTCAACTGTCTAAAAACTAAGTAACAATATTTTAATGATAAAATTGAGCGTATAGCGACATTTTAAACGCAGAGTTGGCTACAAACTGCATTGTAACGTGTCTGCGATGCTTGCCACCGTAAGACTAGGGTAAGAATTTCTTAAGGTTGTAGAAAGACAAAGGTAAGTTATTCGAATAAAACATTGAATGTATGCTTTTTTGTATTCTATAATTAAACATTTTATTGAAAAAAAAATAGATGGAAGCATAAAATTCTTTTAAAATTGCAATAAATCGATTCACGAAATAGCAGACAT
>HE670893.1:0-10033 GCA_000313835.2 Heliconius melpomene melpomene | reverse complement strand
GTGGAGAACTTGGCGAAACAGTTACGTGAAAGTGGAGAAACCGTGAGTGAAATGGCAGTAATGACTAAAATAATTTCAACTCTGCCAGCGAGTTACAGATCTCTCCGCCAAGCATGGTTATCCTTAGATCCAGCTAAGCAAACAATACATAATCTGACTTCGAGATTGTTAGATGAAGAGGCGAGTTTGACAACTGAAGAAGAAAGTGTAACTGCATTATTAGTTGCGAAGAAGCCTGTATCACAATACAACAAACAGAGTACCAATAGTAATAGAAGTTCTACAAGTCAAACACAACATAGATTTATATGTTATAACTGCAACAAACGGGGGCACTTTGCACGAGATTGCAAGGCACCAAAGAAATCTGGGAAGAAATCTCAAGAGCAGAAGAATATGTTAGCGTTTAGTGCAGAACATTGTTTACATTCTGTTACAGACACAGGTGTATGGATTCTTGATAGTGGGGCATCCGCTCATATAGGCATGTCACATAGGCGTGATTTCTTTCATAAGTTGCAAGATTATAAAACTGACCCTTGTAATAACAGAAAAGTGCGGTTAGGAAATCAAAAGGAGATTGAAGTACAAGGAAAAGGCACTGTGATGATTAAGAAACATGTAAATGGACAGTGGGAAGAATCCATACTGACTGAAGTGCTGTTTGTGCCAGATTTGCGTCGAAATCTATTCTCTGAAGGAGCGGCCACAAAGAAAGGTTATGTTATAGTAAAAAAAATAATAATGCTTTAATACTTAAAGATAACTCAGTAGTACTGACTGCAAGTATAAAAGAAAATAATCTTTATGAACTAGGTGTCAAAACTGTTTGTCAAGAGAGCTGTAATGTGGTCCAAACAACTTTGAAGTTATGGCATGAGCGCCTAGGACACTTGAACATAAAAAGAGGTAAAAAAATATGGACTAAAAATGGTGAAATTACGCTCCCAATGACTGAAAATGATAAAGAGTTTATCTGTGAAGCTTGCCAATATGGTAAACAGAGCCGGCTGCCGTTCCAAAAATCAGATAGGAACCCCCATATACCTGGAGAAGTTGTATACAGTGATGTATGTGGACCTTTAGAACATGCATCTGTATCGGGCGCAAGATATTTTGTCTTGTTTAAGGATGGAGCAACAAGTTACAGGCACGTATATATTATAAAGTATAAAAGTGATGTGATCAGCTGTTTTAAGAAATACAACAAGATTGTAGAGAATACATTTCAGCATAGTATAAAGGTATTGCACACAGACAATGGCCGTGAATATGTAAATCAAGAGTTCAGGGATTATCTTGATGAAAACGGAATAATTCATGAATGCACTGCACCGTATACCCCTGAACAGAACGGCCGAGCTGAAAGGGAACTGCGCACTATCATGGAATGTGCACGATCCATGTTGCATGGAAAAGATATGCCATTATATCTGTGGGCTGAAGCTGTATGTTGTTCCGTGTACTTGCTTAATCGGAGCTCGTCTAGCCAGACTAAGAATGTATCACCACATGAACTATGGTATGGTAAAAAACCACGTCTTGATCATGTCAAAGTTTTTGGATCAGAAGGATATGTTCATGTCCCTGATAAAAAAAGAAAGAAACTGGATAAAAAGAGTAAAAAAATGATTTTAGTAGGATATGACCAGTATAATTATAGAATGTTTGATATTGAAACAAAGAAAATAACTATATCAAGAAATGTAAGATTCAATGAAAACAACATGACTGTAACTGAAAATGGTAAGAAAATCCAAATAATTTCTATTGAAGAACAACATGAAAATGGAACTACTCAAACTGAAGAGCCAATGAGCTCAGAACAGCAAATTTCAGTGGATCAGTCTAGTCCAAAAAGCTTAGAGCAAACTCAAAGTGATGACAGTTTGCAAAGTTGTTATGATGAGAATGATGAAACTTATGAGCTAAGTAGAACTTTGGAAGATATTGAAGAACGTAACATTACACTGAGACCAAGACGAAATAGAATTCATGAGGCAAACCTAGTAGAGTTCAATACTCCAATAACGTTTGAAGAAGCCATGCAGTGTAATGATAGTGATAAATGGAAAGAAGCTATTTTAGAAGAGCTGCAATCCCATTATGAAAATAATACTTGGTCCATAATAAAAAGAGACAATCAGAAAGCTATCCTCTACCTATACCTCTAAATGGGTATTTTGTATAAAAAGAAATGAAGATGGAAGCATAGACAGATATAAAGCTAGGTTATGTGCTCGAGGATTTGCTCAGGTGAAAGATATTGATTACAAGGAGACATTCTCACCGACGGTAAGGTATGACTCCATTAGAATTTTATTAAGTATAGCAGCAAGAGAAAATTATGAAATAGAGCAGTTCGACGTGAAAACTGCCTTCCTGTATGGAGAGCTTGCTGAGGATGTGTATATGGAAGTCCCCGAGGGTGTCAAGGCTGCATCAGGAAGCATATGTAAGTTAAATAAATCATTATATGGTTTAAAGCAATCATCTCGTTGCTGGAACAAAACGTTCAAGTCGTTTTTATTAACTTATGGTTTTAAAATGTGCCATTCAGATAATTGCATCTTTGTGGTAATTTCCAAAAATTATAAAGTCATTTTGATATTATATGTTGATGATGCTTTATTATTTTACAAAAAACAAACCTGTTTTATCTGCTATAATAAATGATCTGAAAAATGTTTTTAAGATTAAAGTGTTGAACTTGTATTCTTTTGTTGGCATGGAAATAAGTAAATTGCCTGATTGCATAATTATTCATCAAAAACGGTATACAGAGCAAATAATAGAAAGATTTGGTATGTCACAGGCAAATCCATGTAATACTCCTACTGATAGTAATGTTATTTTGACTAAAAATGAAAACAT
This sequence comes from Heliconius melpomene melpomene, assembly GCA_000313835.2. Lineage (NCBI taxonomy): Eukaryota > Metazoa > Arthropoda > Insecta > Lepidoptera > Nymphalidae > Heliconius > Heliconius melpomene. The sequence goes on along the minus strand of HE670893.1, from coordinate 7,159 downwards.
TGACTTTGTCCCTGATTTTCCTTATAGAGAAGCAGTGGGAGCATTACTGTTCCTGTCGTCTGTTAGTAGACCAGATATAGCTTATGCTATTAACATAGTAAGCCGGTACATAAACAATCCCAGTAAAGACCATGTTAATGCTGTAAAAAGAATAATTCGTTATCTAATAAAAAGTAAAGATATGTGTATAACTTATAATTATAGATCTGAATTAGTGGGTTTTTGTGATTCAGACTTTGCAGCAGATTTAGACTCGCGCAAGTCAAATACAGGATATGTGTTTATGTTCAATGGGGGGCCTATTACCTGGGCCAGTTGGAAACAAAATACTGTGGCATTGTCTACCACTGAATCTGAATATATGGCAGCTAGTGAAGCAGCCAAAGAAATTTTATGGCTTAGACAACTTTTGTATGATATTGAACAGCCACAAAATTCAGTTACTCTGTTTATTGATAACCAGAGTGCCATTAAGCTTATACATAATCCTGTCTATCACAAAAGGTCGAAACATATCGATGTACGATATAATTTTATAAGAGAAAAAATTGAAGAAAATATAATACAAATAAAATATGTAAAAAGTGCATGTCAACTTGCTGACTTTCTCACAAAATCATTGCCTGCAGCAAAGTTTGAAATTAATAGAGATAGTATTTTAAATAAATTGTAACTTTTGAAGAAGTTTGTGTAAATTTTTATAGACTTTGTACTATAAAATTTAAGTGGGAGTATTAAAGTTAAGTTAAGTTATTGAACGAAAGTTTTAGTTCTTAAGTTGGCCATCGGCGCCACTATCTTTGTAAGAGAACGTGATTATACTAAATTGAATGTAATTGTTGTGGAGAAATAAAAGTTTTTTCTTAAAAGAAATCTTACAGTTTATTTATAATCAAAGCCTAAATCTAATACAACAAAAACATGGGAGGAGTTGATCTTGCTGACGGACAAATGATAACTTATGAAATCGCTAGAAGCCCAGTAAAATAGGCTCCCTATTTTCTCATAGAAATTGTCGAAAAATACAGGAGGATCGAGACGACATCGGCGCCCCTTGCCGTGCCCAACGCCCCCGTACGTGCTACAACAGTACCGGCGCCCTCGCCGGCACCCGCTTCTGCTACATTTGCCGATGCGCTGCGCACCGCCGGATCCAGCTCGGCATCTCAGGTTAGTGCATCAGCTTCTCTAGTGGGGCCACAACAGCCCTCTCAGCCTAAGCCACGAATCCCCCCCTTGATCGTGGAGGAATTATCTAACTGTCCAGTTACACTTCAGGGTTTTAAAAGAGCGCCTCGGCCATCCGCCGAATGCCCGCCCCTTCGGGAAAGGCATACGATTTTCACCGAACTCGGCCGAAGAGTATCGAACTATCCAACGATACCTGTGTGAGATAGAGGAAAACCAACAACTATCTTGGTTCTCATACGCCCTCCCGTCCGAGCGTAGCCGAAAGGTGGCGATCCGAGGACTGCCTGCCACCACCACTCCAGAGGAAATTACCGAAGCCTTAGGAGAGTTAGGCTTCAAGGCGGAATATGTAAGACCGATAAGGGCGAGAAGGGGGCGCCCTGGCTGCATATTTTTTGCTATACTGGCCAATACACCCGATCTCGTACCGGCCATCTACGAAATATCGGAATTATTATATATGCAGGGCATAAAAATCGAGCCATGGAGGAACAAGAAGGGCCCGGCACAGTGCCACCGGTGTCAAGGTTTCCGACATTCAAGCCACGGATGCCACCGGCGGTTGGCATGCGTGAGATGCGGCGACGAACATGCCGCGCGCGACTGCCCGAGGCCCCTGGACGTTGCCGCGACCTGCGCGAACTGTGGCGGCGCGCACCCAGCCAATCACTCGGCCTGTCCGCAATACAAACGCGAAGTACGCAACAAGAGGGCCGGCACGGTAGCCCTCTCTCAAACGAATACCGCGCAAAGGGCATTGACCGCTCCCCGAGCGGACTTGAACACAGTGGAAGCGGAGAGCGCGGCCACTAATCTTATGGCCCCCGCCAACCCGCACACTGTTGTCGGAGGAAGACGACCTAAGAAGAGAGGGGGCAAGAGGACGAGGAGGCAAGAGGAGCAAGCCAGAGCCTCGTCCGCCAACCCCGCGGCCTCTACCTTACCTAAACCCGCGGCTGCAGCACCCGCTGTCGATACCGCCGCAACTACAGACGCACGACAGACGCAACCTGCACATATCGCCATAGACAGGGCTCTTGACACCCTCAAGAACGTTCTCCTCGCCTTGAGGGCGGGTCAAGACCCTGTACAGTGCGTCATGGAGGGCATGAAGAATCTTCTTTACATTCACGCCTGAACTCAAAATAATCTATTGGAACGCCCGGGGATTGCGGAGGAGTATGCCCGCTCTCCGTTACATATTGCACACGCACAACATAGACATTGCGCTTATTAACGAAACTCACCTACACGCTACTCTGTCTGCCAACATAGCGGGTTTTAACGTCCTGCGGTTAGACTCAACCCGCGAGAAGCCTTGTAGGGGCCTACTTGTTGCGACCCGCAGGGGTATGGCCGTACAACCACTCCCTGCCATCGACACTCATTCACTTCAAGCCTTGGGGGTTGAATTTCATCACGACAATAAAACCATGAAGGTATACGCCACCTACCGCCCGAGCAACGTACGCCTGGACGTTAACCAAGTGCAGCAGCTTCTCTCCAGTGACTCCCCGACGTTGATTGCGGGGGATTGGAATGCACATCACACTGCCTGGGGATGCAGCTCCACCAACACGGCAGGGAGGGCCCTCTTCCGCGATGCTCAAAGATGCGGATACGAAGTCGAGGGCCCCGACGAACCCACTCATTACTCTGACACCAGTAGTTACGTCTCCTCTACTATTGACCTGGTCGTACACCGAGGACTGGATAGCATTGACCTGGAGGTACTTCCCGACGCCTTCGGCTCAGATCACCAGCCGGTTCTGGCCACCATCGCGGGCGAAAGAACGTTCGCTAGAGGCCCCCCTGCAAGGGGACGCGTTGACTGGGAACTCTTTGAGACAGCGCTTCAATCGGAATCTTCGCCGTGCATTGAACCACTCGTCGACGCCGCCAGCATTGACCGTCTCGAAGGCAACATAACGAGACAGATCCACAGTGCATTGACCTCCGCCACCATCCCACATAACTCGCGCGGCCGACCTCCTCCCTCGAAAAAGATTCTCGCCCTCATTGCGGAAAAAAGGAGGACGCGCTCTGAGTGGCAGAGGACGAGATATCCGCCTTTAAAAACCAAACTTAACGGCCTAGTTGAACGCATCAAGGCCGCGCTTGAAGAACGCGACAGCGCAAGTTGGGAGAAGCGTATCGATAACGCCAGCTGCGATCAACCCTCTTTCCACAAACTGAACCGTCAGATTATGAGAAAAAAGCCTCCTGCCAGGCCGATTATACACAGCGACGGCACCCTCAGATACACCGCGGCGGAGAGAGCCGACCTATTGGCCGAACACCTGGCCAATCAATTTCGGCCAAATCCGAGTGAGTGTCCGGACCGCCACGCCGAAATTGAAGCCGAAGTGGAGGCGCTTCTCACATCGCTGGCCACATGTGACACACTACCACCATCCCCGCACTTCTCTCCATCAAGTGTGAGGAAAGCGATCCGGGGCCTAAAGCCAAAGAAGGCCCCCGGGATCGACGGAGTGCCAAACACAGCCTTCAGACATGTCACTGCAAGATTAATTTCCGCCATCGCCAGACTCTTCAGTGCCATCCTTCGCCTGGGCCACTACCCACGGGCGTGGAAGGAGGGGTTAGTAATTATGATACCCAAGCCGGGTAAGAACCCACAACGCCCAGACGGCTATCGACCAATCACCTTACTTAATACTATAGCCAAACTGTTCGAGAAGCTTCTCCAACCGCTTCTCCTGCCGCACATACAACCGCGGCCCGAACAGTTTGGCTTCCGAAGCGGTCACTCCACTACACTGCAAATCGCCCGAGTACTTCACTTTGCCGCGGCAGCTGTGAACAAAAAGGAGAGTGCAGTCGCAGCCTTCCTGGATGTCGCCAGCGCCTTTGATCGAGTTTGGCATCCAGGCCTGATTTTGAAAATCCTCCGCGCCGGCACTCCATACCACATAGTGCGTGTCATAGCCGCCTTCCTCCACGGTAGGGGTACCACAGGGCAGTATACTCTCTCCTGCCCTATACGCGTGGTACACAGATGATATCCCATTAGAACAGGGCTCGACGTTGGCCCTCTATGCCGACGATATCGCCTTACTTACACAAAGCCTGAATCCGGAGCACGCCGCAGTGAAACTACAGCGCACACTCAACTTACTGCCCGACTGGCTATCTGAATGGAGGCTAACTATAAACGTGTCGAAGACCCAGGCGATCGCGTTTGGGAGCCGCCGAAAACCACCGCCGCCGCTGAATCTGTTCGGCCAACAAATCTCCTGGTCGAACGACGCCACCTACCTTGGCGTCATCATCGACCGCCGGATGTCAATGTCTAGACAAGTCAAGAAAGCCGCCAACGCCGCCAAAACGGCGCTCTTCATGCTACGCCCGCTTCTCCGCTCGCGCCTACCTCTACGGGCTCGACTGGCATTATATAAAAGTTTCGTGAGGCCTCACCTCACTTATGCAACCCCGGCCTGGTACGCGCTCGCAAGTGCGCCCCAGCGCAAGGTCCTGCAGGTGGTCCAGAACGTCGCCCTCCGGCGCGTTACCCAGGCTCCCTACTACGTACGCAACGCCACTCTCCAGCGCGACCTTAACATAGAGAGCCTGGAGGTACACATCGGCCGGCTCGCGCGCAACACATTTAGCCGCGCCGATGCTTCGGACCACCTGCACATAAAAGATATCGCACCATGGCACACCAGACCGCCAGACAAGATGCGCCTACCAAGGGACATCCTCACCTCACCTAATTCCGACTCCTGAGCTGCCCCTTCGGTCGCTGGTCGCCTAAGCTGGGCCTCTCACGGGGCAACCGTGAGTCTCACCCGGCTTGGCTGACCGCCCAGGGGGCGCCAAAGCTCATCCTTTCTCAACGAAAATTTCCTTCCTCACCCAAATTTAACCCCCACGTTAACCCACTCTCCCCCTTGGCTCCAAGGCCATCTCATAAGGACGCGGCTATTGTAATAGTCGCCGCTAGAAACCACAGTAAAAGGGCACACGCCTTGGCATTGTTGCCCGACGTAACACACACGTCGGATGTAGAAGATACGGAAATAATTCAGATCCGATTCGGCCTTGCTTCGGTGAGGTCGCACAATTAATTGGGCTATTATATTTATTTCGATCCCTTGTCGAAGTGATACTTTATATATACTAGTGTTGTGCTGCGGCTTCCTGCGACTGCTGAGCTGCGTGGCGTCCTGCTGCGCTGCGTTGCCCTGTGGTTGCCGAGTCCCGCATCGCTCGTTTTTCTGCGTCCGGATTGTCGGTCAAGTAAGTGATTACACAGTTGTTATAGCTAGGTACTCACCTACCGTTCACCGACGGTAGACTTTTGCTTGCCAAAGATAGTGTAGTTTTAAAGTACACACCCCGTCCCTCGCCGCAAGGTGAGGGGAGAGACCACCATGGCCGGCCTCAGTAGCTCCGAGCTGCTGAGGTATTTAGAGACCTTCCACGGTGAGGCGTTCAAAGCCGTGGTCAAGTTCGCGCAAACGCGCAACGACGCGCCTAGCTCGCCTAGCGTGCCCGATGTCGGCCCGGATGCCGATATGCAGCCTTCAGCTGCCGGCCCGAGTGCCGATGATGAGCCGATGTTCTCCGGCGGGCCTTGCGACCTCGGTGTCGCCCCGTCGAGGGAGCATTCCCGAGACCCCTCACCGATCCAGTCTGAGGTATCGATGGAGGAGGGCAATTGCCCGTCCTCCGACTCGGATGACGGTTTCGAGACCGTCGGATCACGCTCGGCTTAGCGTAAGGCCAGGGCCCCTAAGGCCCCCCCCCGAAAACGCCCCCCCCCCCCGCCCCAAAAAGGCGAACAAACCCGAAGGCCGCCGTTCCCTTGCGAACGCGCCAACGGTTTTCCCCTCCCCTGCCCCCGCCTCGGCGGTTGTGCGGGAAGAGGATGTACCCCCCCGCGCGCCCCGCGTTAAACCGCCGCCGCCCATTTATGTGCAAGAAAAGCACAAATGGGGAAAGGTGTCTCAATGGCTTAATAGCCATAACATCCAATATTCCACCGCGCGCTTAACGCAGGTTGGAATTAAAATCCAAGTTAGGACTTCGTCGGATCACCGACAGTTCACTTCATTCCTTCGGGAATATCAAATCGGCTTCCACTCCTATGCCTTGGAGGACGAGCGCCAATTGCGCGTCGTATTAAAAGGCGTACCTAAGGAGATCGAAGTCGATTTCGTGTTAGACGATCTCCGTAGCAAAGGCTACCCCGTGCGCCAGGCGCACCGATTATACAATTCTTCTTCAGTTTTAGTCATCCTTGACCTCACTAAGGAGGGAAAGGAAATATTTAATCTGAGATCGGTGTGTTCTCTCACCGGCATCAGAGTCGAACCCCCACACTCGAGGGGTCTCATAGGGCAGTGTCATCGCTGCCAATTATACGGGCACTCTGCCCGTAATTGTTTCGCGCGGCCTAGGTGCGTCAAGTGCCTAGACGATCACGCGACCGCGGATTGTCCCCGCAAAATCCCCGATCCCGCTGTGCCCCCTAGCTGCGTGCTTTGTGAGACGCAGGGCCATCCCGCGAACTATCGCGGATGTTCCCGCGCGCCTCGCAGACGCACTAGGCGCGGAGACAAAAAGCGCGCCTCCAATAAAAAGGAGCCGGCTCCTACTCAGTACGAGCCCGCCCCTCTTCCAAAAGAGAATGCGTGGTTCAAACCCGCACCTTCACCGGTCGTCGCCCGTGCTGCGGCACCGGTACAGCCGCCTACCGCTCAGGTAGCGGCTCCCCGCCCCGCGCTCGCGCCTTCCGGCGCGTCCGCGACCGCGCCCTTGCGCCCGGCGCCTTCCCGCGCCCGCGCATTCCCGCGCCGCGCCTTCTAGCGCCGCGCCTGCGCCCTCGTCTAACGCTAGCGACTTAGCACTTGTGCTAAGATTCGCTAGATGTTTTGATTTTAAAGAAATCAAAGTCCTCGCGGCGAAACTTAGGAATACGAACGGTTCCGACGATCGCGCT
>HE670892.1:16470-34836 GCA_000313835.2 Heliconius melpomene melpomene | reverse complement strand
ATATATATATTTAAATTTATATTTTCATTTTTTCGCTCTGGTGTCAAGGTAAATTTATCTAAACGGAAATCGAACTCACAACCGTTGCAATTACAATCAGAACCAGTACCTTCCACCGGTCTCAAATATGACGAATAAATACGAAAAATAAATAAATTAACTTAGCTGTATACTATACTTCATTTCGCTATTTCCCACGTTTCCATATCATCCCTTAGCCAGGGGATGCGTCAGACCGTCCGGGCGCGTGTAGAGGGTGGACGTGTGCCCCCTTCTTAGAAATACAAAGTTATCGCGAGTGCTACGTGTTCTTTTGTAAGTATTTTAGATAAAATATATTTTTTTTGTGTTTGTTTTGTTTTTTTTTAATATATTGTAGCTTTGTGTTTTTGTGTCTATTTTATAAGTAAAATATTATATTTCTTTTTGTTTTAATTTTGTGTTATTAAAAACAAAAAAAATATCTCTATATAATCAATATTTTTTTATAAAACCCAATACTTTTGTTACAATTTTCTAAATAAATATTTTTTTCTAGAAATGAATAAATTATAATTATAATCTTTCATATTAAATTAAAATATATCTACATGTTAAGTTATTGTAAAGTTATCTAAAAGTTAGAATATAGATAATTATCTAATATCAACACATAATATTTACTCTAGAACCGATGAGTCGTTAGTTCCAATTTAAAGTTATATTAAGCGCGCAATGTATGTGTATTGTTTTTTAAGCTTCACACAGTATACCGCACATAGAAGGATAGGTAAAAGGAACCTAGGAACCTACTGTTAAGACACTCCGTTCCCATTAAGACACTTCTGTTCTCTAGTTTCCGTCTAATTTTCGAGACATTTGAGCCCACAACACCCGTCTTCGCCGTCTTGATATTATAAAATATTGGTACTACACTTTACAGTATTACACTTTGCTTAGATAAAATGCGTCGTCTGTCGTCAGGCGCCAGGTTGCCACTTTTATTTCCACCGAAACAGAGACACTGGAAATGTTAGGCAGAACTCAACTTTATATAATCACCCTATGGGGGAACAACAATAATTTAAGCTCTTCTCCGAGTGGAACACGAGCCTAATCATCGTTTTAGGTAAGCTAAAACGATGGTTGGGCTCGAGTTCCACACACAGTGAATAATACTAACATACAAAAACCTTAAATACATTTGAATTTGACACTTGAAACTTAAATAAAGTAGTTGCCGTCTACAGCTTTGTTTTCGTGGATGTTAGGATGTTAAATTGAAAGTCTCTTTATTTCTCTTTCTCTCAGGAACTTCGAGGATCCCGTTATTAGTATTGCCCTATACTCTTCAAGGAGCTTACAAGACTAATTGCAGCGTTCAACGCCGCGTAGTACTAGCTGTGATTTGTCTGTCAGTCATTCAGTAAGGGAAGATTTTTATACTATATACATTAGTATTCATAAATACTTAATATAGAGAAACAAATATATAATAATCTACACGAGAAAAAACTCCTCTTCCAGGCTCCATCCATAATAAAAAAAAGCAAAAACACCATTTCGAACTGGAGAAAACTTAGTAGCAAAAATGTTCCGTTTGAAAGCACTCGAATGTGCGAGACGAGTACTTCCGAAGGGGTGGCGGTTCCAATCCCTCCTCAGACGGTATACCTAAATATATCTTAGACAAATATCTATATAACACCCTCTTAGACTTAAATGAGAATGACTCAAAATATCTGTAATTCTTGAATATCACTGAAAAATTACAATATCGAGCAATATTACGTTAAATTAAATAAACGTTAAATTAAATTATATTTTTTTAGAGCATGGCATATAATAATAATAATATTATTTATAACAATTTAACAATATACATGAACGTATTTCTTTATATATAATTGTAGATTTTGTTACTATATTCATCAAACACATATTCTTTTCTGTTATTTTCATGTAAGAAAAGAAAATTTAAAATTTATTGACTATAAATTAAATCTTTACTTTAAAAGTAATTCAATAAAGTCTGCTATCTCTTAATTGTGATCGACATATATAAATTGATTTGGATGCAAATGTATTGGTACGGGATTGGCTTTGTTACGTCGCCGTCACGGTTTTATTGCAGTGCGGGCATATGAAAAAATTTTACCTTTATCTACAATTTGTATTAAATATCTTTTTTTTACTTTCACGTTATATAGGCTGAGAGAATCTAGTGTTAAGATACTCTGTTCCCATGTCTTGCGCGCTTTATCTTGTTAACAGAGCGACTAAATGGAAATAATTAATTTTCTTAAGTGGATATCGAACTTACAACAATCGCGTTAACATTCAGGCGCCACAGCCTCATCCATCCGTCCCAACAGGCTGTGCCTTTGCGGCCTGATGACCTCAATCATGTATATTAAATATTTATTAAGCACTATTAAATATTTATTATTACATCCCGCACTTAAACTCCTCTTAGTTATTTGCATTTAGCCACGAGAGCGGCGCCGCAGGTAAAACCTAGTGTATAAATAAATTGCACCAAGAGTCTATAGTGAATGCTTCAAATATTAAACCACATTAAACTTAGACGAGGATGCACGAAACTTTGTCTTGAACAGGATATTGTGAGCATTTATAAACTGCTTGTACCTACTAATAGCATACCATAATACCAGTATGTCTTAACTCTAAAAATTAAATATAATCTCTTCCCTAAGCTTCACTTTGTATCTCAAACATAGAGGGTTCATACACTATGTTCCTATTAAAACACTTCCGTTACCTACTTAATAATAACCAGCCATTCCATTCTCAATTTCCAAAGAGATAAGCATGCTTCCACTAATACTAAAATATATGACACTTAACTGACACCCCCAAAAGTCATAAACGGAGGGAAAAAGCACCATTATTTTTTATTCCACCTGATTACCATATATAATTTTAGACGGGCGTATCTACATATTTCACTCAAAACGGTTGCTCAATTACCGCAAAGCTGGATCCTGCTGGTCCTGTAGGATTTTACACCTGTATTTTGGGAGCACTCGTTACCGCTCGTTAAGTTCCTTTCGGGTATAAAAAAGTTCGTCAAAGCCCTTTGAAGCTGCCGTTGCCGTTGTTTGTTTACGGATAATTTGAAAAATGTTTCGTATAACGTTGAATTTGTTTTTGGGTATATATGGGATCGTGGGTAGATCTATGTATTTTTTTTTCATTCGTTTGGTTTATCAGCAAATAGAATTGTAGGATTTTTCTGTGAATCCTCTTCGTGTTTTTGATATATTTGAAATATTCTAAAATATTAATCCGTCACAATATAAAATGTAGCTTTAAGCTTTTTTTCATATAGCGGGGTAGGCAGAGGCAACCTAGTTTCAAAATCATCCGATACCCTCACCCAATTTCCGAGATATTGCATAGGTAACGTAATTCAACGCCGCGCTATGTCTACTAGAGCAGGAGATGAAAAACATACAATTGGTATCATTCCATCGATTAACCATCTGAATTTTCTTGGACATGAGGAACTATTAAAAAATATAATAATGATTTACAGAAATAAATAGAATGAACGGAATTCGTTTCAGCTTCCAATAATAAACATCTGTAATTTCACTAGATCAAAAGTAATGACAACGCCATCGTTTTGAAAACATCTCTTTAATCTTCCATTTCTTGAGGCTTACCTTAAAGCGATTTCTAACTTTAACCTCCGATGATTACCGGACTGTATTAATTTCCATTCTCAACAATTCCTCTTGGAAATTGAATCAGAGATAGGATCGCCTTTTTCATTATGTACCTACTTGTTGGTAGGAACTCTTATCGGATAACCTAAGGGCCGGCCTTCTTAGATTAGTTTAATCGGACTTTTTAATTTTCGATTTAATTTATGATTGATTGATTAAATTAATTTAGTTATAGCTGTCGCAAATTATATAAGAATTGTCCGCTATTGAACACGCACAAATTAATTTAGTTATAGCTGTCGCAAATTATATAAGAATTGTCCGCTATTGAACACGCATGTCTCGAAAATTGAGCGGAAAGTATAGGGTTTAGAATGTTTTGACACTATTTTTCTCTAGGTTTCCCTCTGTCTTCTTTGCTATAACTTTGAAGAAAAAGTGTGAAGCTAAGGTAAAAGAATTAAAAATAATAGTTGTTAAACATTTAGTTACCAAATATAGTTACTTATTTTAAAAAAATATTAAATTTTGTAAACTCTGGAATGGAAAAAACAATTAAGTAGTTTTACTTACTATATAATTTAGGACCAACTAAAATGAAAATACGTACGAAAGCTATAAAAAATAGATTCTCTATATCTAAATGACATTAACAAGTAATAAAATTAGAAACATCAAATTTACCAAAAAAATCTCATATATTTTTGCGTTTCCCCGTAAAATCTTTCCATAACCCTCTACATAGGCTTAGTGATACAAAACGCCAAATAGTCTATTTATTCCTAACAAAAAACACTGAAAATTAATGTTTCATTCAAAATAGGGCTTAAGCATGAGATATCGCCACGAGTTTAGAAAGATGGCTGTATAAAAAAAATACTTGATCTAAAGTTCCCTTTCGATTTTAAGTCTGGGGATATTTTTTACAGTCAAGCCCTCGAAGCTTTTTATGCGTTAATGTAATTGAATCCTCGACGTAGTAAGTTACATTTCATTATTTTAAGCACATCTACTTTGCGTGGATTTTATTTGATGGAGTATCCTTGTCCTTGCGTTTTGTTTTTTTTTTTTAGTATAATCTGTGGGGATGACATTTTAAAGTTTATTTTTTTTTGAGGATTTTTTTTATATATAAAGTGTATTTATGTAGTATATATTTTTTAAAGTAAATAAAGAAATTACTATAGGAGAAGGTGGTCCCCGTATTTATTATGGCCTGTTTGATATTTCGTATTTAAAATCATGCTATCTAATAAAACTCTTTTTTAAATGTAACATCAATTTGATTTTTTTTAATATTCCAAAAAAAATTGAGAAAAGGCTCTAAAATTATCGTTTTTTCATTTAATAGGAGATAGGTACGGTACGGTAGATACGTATAAGTTATACGTCTTTACTTTATAGGCCCATATTGAGGTAATTGAGGATTTAACAATTAAAGTGTTAAAATGGCTTATCTTATATTATTATTTTCGCGATATAAATATGTGAAAAACGAAGTTACATTTCAAAGTTTTATCTAAAATATCATAACAAAACTTTATCGACACAAAAAGGCTGAAGATATTTTTAAAAATATTAAAAATCAAAAGTCAACTGATTTGATTTGATCAGATATTTTAATATTTATTTATATTGGTATTTTCGTTTCTTCGCTCTGGTGTCGAGGTAAAGTCCACTGTGGAGTTCTCGAGCGAAAAGATAAAAATATAAATTAAATTAATTATTTCATTTTCTCGAGCAGGATCGAACCCAGAACGTTTACAGTGTGTGCACACACGTGTGCCCCTGCGCCACAACTGCCCTCATATTGCATTGAACAATATAATATATTTTTGTATAAAATGGCATCTATCTATTAATTTAACTGATATAAAGGTAAAACCACACAAAAGACCATCCAAAATTTTATATAAATTTATATACAAATACTAAGGAAAACCACCAATCCCTGATCCCGGTGTATAAAGGGTAGTTGCACCCAAATTAATGGCATGTCACTAGCAGACCACTGCACGGGCGCGGGCCAAGCGGAAGCCTTCCTTCCTTACGATTTAAGTTACTAGCGAATCTGTCGTCGCCAAGTTTCTCTAATAGCCAAGGTTATATTTTTTATCTGTTTTTGTGGCAAGTTGAAGTTTTATATTTTTGCTCTGGTTATTTTTGTCTGTGGTTTTGAAACTGCTGTTTTAGAACAAAAAATACCTTAGTTTCTTTTTCTCTAGACGTATGTCTTTTACAATTTCAAAGTAATTTTCTATACGTGTTGGATTGTAATGAAGATTTCGCTTGTCTGAATATTATTATTTTTATTTCCTCCGTATAGTAAGCTCAGACATCCTATAGTTAAAGTACTATGAACTCTACCTTTTTCCCATGTTCAACACATTGAGTGTTGAGTGGCGACCAAAGCTGGATTTCATCATATGAAAGCAGGAAAAGTTTAAATATACATGATTATGTATGGGGATTCCCAGATGTGGATTGAATCTAAAACCATCGCAATTAATGATTGACGTCCCACTGCACCACAAAGGCAGTAACAAGAATAATTTAAATAATTTTAAGGATATTCCAACAACCGCTCCTCGCTCCTGCATCAAGGCAATCAGGGCAAAGGGCGGCCAGTGAAATATTATTGGAATTCCATTCCAGATAGGCCGGCCCAGTTTGTCGCGATCGACTTGCCTGACAAATACCTACCTTTATCGAGCTCATCTGTTAGCATGGTAACGGATTGCGAATGTTATTTTATTATTTGAATTTAAATACCTTAGAGAGGAGTGGAAAGTTACTGTTTTATTTTTTGGTTAGAAGTCTATTGAATATAAAACCAAATTGAATAATTTGGTTTTATAATTATTTTTGTTCTTTCCTAGAATAAACAATGTTAAAGTTGTAATTAAAATAAGATTTTCACCTGAATGTCTGTATATGGCAGGGTAAGCAGAGCGAACCTACTCTGCCATATAAGTGGGAATTGAACCCACTACCGCCATAAACGATAATTTTGCAAGCAGTGGTCCTAAAAGTGTTAAATTTCTCTTAATACATATATAGATCATTATATATTATATTTGAAGCTCTTTGTGAAAGTTTTGGAACCATGTGGTCATTTTTATGGCGCCCGTTTAGTACTGGGCTTTGCGTGTAAAGCTTTATTAATTGGGGGAGCGATATAAGAGCTTACAATTTTGTTTTTGTTTGTTTACTTAGAGAAAATATATTTTAAAATTCTGTGTAATGTAATGAATATGACAATTTTAGTCATATTCATTGTATTCCATCGACGGTTTTGTACCAATTTTAGATCAATGATAAGTTAGTCAATGAACTGTTCGACCTGTTACCTGCTGTCGAATTTTCCAACCGCACAGTACGTCACAAACTTAAATACCATCCACACCACCTGGATACGTGGCACTCCACTACTGTGCGGTTTCGTAGAAATTTCTTTCCACGCGCCACCGAACTGTGGAATGGCCTACCTGCGGCAGTGTTTCCAGGTCGGTACGATATGGGTACCTTCAAAAAGCGCGTCTATCTCCACCTTAAAGGCCGGCAACGCACCTGTAGCTCCTCCGGTGCTGCACGGGGTCGTGGGCGGCGGTGATCATCATCAGGTGACCCGAACGCTCAAACGAGCGTTCCGAGCCTTGTCCTTTTTCCATAAAAAAAAAAAGTTGACAAACTTATGTTTGTGGGGTGTATGCACTCATTTTGTATGAAATGTAATGCATTTATAAATTTGTAATGACTTTAAAAATAAACTTTCCACTTTTCGGATTTTTTTCTTTATTTGTATTGTAAGTTTTATCTTCGTACCAAATTTCTAAACTGTAGGTCCACGGAAGTACTCTATAGGTTTTGATTACGTGGCAAATTTCATACAAAATGCTGATATCTTCATATATGATACATGAACTAATAAATAATATGTACCATAATGATTTCACCTCGAGGCGCGTTTTCCCAGTGATATCGTTGACAGCTCTTGATTCATTTAATTTCCTGCTGGAAGATTAATTTGTCAAGTTACGCAAACAAACTTGGGTAATTTGCGTCGTAAGAAGTAAAATAAGTATTTTTTTTCAATTACGAATTTACTCTAAATATTTTTTTTAGAAAAGATGTAATTAATTACTTTTAAAATATTTTGTTTTAGAATATAACTTTTTATTAAAGAGTATTTTAAAAATTAGGACTATAATTATTTTTTACGCACGGCGTTCAGTTCTGCGATCATACACAGTGCGTCAGACGGAAATTATAAAAAAAAGGCAGTGGCAGAGGGAGCCTAGTGTTAAGCCACTCCGCTTCCCTCTTACTCTCCAGTAATTCCAGAAATAGACCAGTAATTCTCCAATTGTGTGTTGAATAGCAATTAATCTTGTTGTTCAAAGTATACCACTATCATCATTTAGATATTAAAACTAAAATAAAACTTTTCAAGAGAGACAGATAAAAGAGAACAATACCGTAAATGGCATTTATTGTATGTTAAATAAATACTTTCAGACATGAAATATACTAATTTATAATGACAAAAAAGTTGGCGGGAAGCGGATGGGTCCGAAGAGCTGAGGATCGAGTGTGGTGGCGAGAATTGGGGAAGGTCTATGTCCAGCAGTGAACAAAAGATGACTGTTGATGATGATGATGATGATGATAATGACAAATATGGTACTCAAGCCCTTGAATGAAATAAAGCTTCAAAAATGGCATTTCAGAATTCCACATTTCAATTCAATGTTTGTTTTCCACTCAAATCGATACTAAAGACGTGGATAATCACAAAATGTTCGAACTTAGCATATGAGGTTTTTTCTTTTGTTTGCTTTCTTATTGTTCAAGATGAATGGAATACCTCTTCGCCGCCCTACTTTCCAGCCGATAGTGAAAAGCCATTTCTACCTTAGCTTAGCTCGGCTATTTTAGGACTTTTTTACACTTTTTTTATTTACTGTTTAATTACTAGAAACACAGGTTTTACAGGGTTTTTACCTGTAATTTTCGGATGCCTGAAACAATACTAACAATAAAGACGAAAAAATTGGAATTTCAGTCAATTTTCCGACATCATATTTGAATTGACCTTTTCTTGTGTACGATATTAATAAAATTAATTATAAAATATTAAAGTTTTCGCCAAGACAGCAATTAGCAGAAACTTAAACCCAAATTAAAGAAATCATCAGAGCTTTATAAACACCTAAGAGCCACCAAAACGTCTTTTTTTAGCTTCACACTGTATTCCGCACATAGCAGGTAGGCAAAGGGACCCTGAGGACCTAGAGTGAGGACACTGTTTTCATTATGACATTTCCGTTCTCCACTTACCGCCGAATTCTGGAGGCATTGCGTGTTGAGTAGCGGACCTCAACGACGCGCTTTGCTTTGTTACCTGAGCGAGGAAAGGAAGATATTAAGTATTTTATTTACTTGGGAATTGAACCCACTACCTGTCACGTTTAAAGTAATTCTTTAAAGTCGGTTTAAGGAAATAGAATATCTTCAAGTAAGTAATCTTATTTATTTCATGCTCATTCAGCACTTAGAGCTAATATTGTAATCTGATTAACGTCATTTAAAGACGTAGTACAGACTTTGTGAAGGACAAATATTTTGCATTTTATTTCTAAAGTGCAATTGGCATATTAAAATCCTTATTGAAAAAGACTAAAAAATGAGTAGCTACATTCTTACTGCGGCCACCATGTAATGTCGGAGTTATTTGAAGATAAGAGAAGTCCTTCCCGTCTTTATTTTCTATCTAGATAAAGTCAAATAATTTTATTTATTAAAAAGATAAGCTTTAAATATTTAATTCCTAAAAGAGTCTAGATATTTGAATTGCCTTTTCTGCATATTTAATTTGTCTAATAATTGTTAATACCGTTTACAATATCTTTAACACCCTCACATTTAAGAATATTTTATATTATAAAGCGGAACCCAATATATGTATGACCATTCTCGGTAATAATTACGTAATAAGTAAAATTGTTTTCTAATAACTATTTCCAGAACTATTTCCTATTTCTAAGAACTTTTTACTATATAAAAAGTCTGCCTACATTGTTTCGTTTGAAACTAAAATCCTCAGGATTAAACACGCGACACAAAATTGCAATTTGTGGAGCTAGAGTAGAAGCTGTTTTAGTTTCATTTGTCGTTTTAATGAGGAGTTAGATAGAAAAAATTGCACTCGTATAACTTACTAGAGACTCTATCGCGGCTTCGCCTGCTCATATTTATTTTACAAAAAGTTTAATCTAAATGCGTTCAGCGGGTTTAATGTCAAAGTGGTACTAACACCTATCTTCTAGATTTATAACATGACAAACGCCCATGCTCGTTTGCCATGTCTTTTACGTAAATAAAAAGAACTAACAATAATTTAAACATAAACATTCCCTTGAGTGTCAATCATCGTTGTTACAATTATATACTTTTTGGCTTATTTTTCTTTAAAAGACCTTAAAAAGTTTTTTGTCTCAGGTTAAACTAGAAGTAAGCATTTCTACAATATGTAATGCAATGTAAACATTTGAACTTAATTTTAGTTCTTGGTTCTCAAAAAACGTGGACTTTTACATATATGTAAGTACGTACATACGTTCGTAGTTCGATTGTCTAGGTAGTAGCTACTAATTAAAAATTTCCACACGACGAAAGTTTATTCGAGTGGGAACGTTGAAGCCGTTTCAGAGAACATTAGGTCTATTTGTTATTAACGTATAATTTATTAAAAGTTGTATGTGTAATAGTTAGCTCTATAGGGCAGTTTAATTTTTTAACTATTTAGTGCTGGCCATAGATTTAGTTCCTACTCAGTTGTTCTAGAATATCTGTAATAGTTTTGCCTATGGTTATTTTTCTATCGATTAATCAATGTAAGAAATACTTGCAAAGTGTAAATATTTTTGTAACACTGTTAGAAGAGTTTTTTTTAGAAGAGAATTGTTGTTAATCAAATTTCGTTAACGTTTTCATAACATTGTAGTACTGAGTTCTCTACTTTCTGCCCGAATTATAGATATATATGCTATTTAACAGAACTAAATGAAGCGAGTTCTTTTCTTTATTCTGCCGAGTGCATCAAACCCTCAACTAGCACTTACAGTCAGATGCTTTATCGATATTCTTATACGATCCTCATGTTCCTCCTGTCATCATCATCATCATTAATATGAATGAGGTTACATTCATTTATTTAAACTACGATAAGAATTAAATATGAATCAAATTAGAATGTAGAACACGTACAATATTTTAATTAATTGTTTATTAAGGCTGTATTCCAAAGACTTTTGTTATGAACTGGAAAGGTTGTTGAAATTATTTAAATGCCACTCTCGTGCTACAGCTGTCAGCTTTCAAGAAGCAAGCTAGTAGGTTCTGTAGCATTCGTGTTTTGAAATAACAATAAAACTATTGCGATATTAAAGCAATATTTTACCTTTGCCGTGTTTCTCTTTAATTATTAAAATAATTTGGATTTTTGCAATAGAAACATTATTTTTCACTTACCGTTCTTATCTGTCTTTTCTTATATAAATTATGTTGGCATTTTGTATGTAAGTTACAACTTTTCTATTGGAAATTGTAAAATTAACTTTAAAACTAATGATTAGGTCCTAAAATTATATGCCACTTGTTATTATGATATTTTTATAGCATTTTTTAAAATCTTTAACTATACGACATTTGTACTGGCAAGACTGTAGTAGGCCCTAACTCCTATTCCAATATATAGAAATTTGTATTACCCGTATTACCAGAATAAGCAATGAGAATCAAGTTATTCATAATTCATTATCATAATCTATACTTATAATAAAATCGCAAGAGGGTCGCTGTCTGTACTTGGGAGATATTTAAAAAAAATGTTATTGGGAACCTTTATTAACCTAATAACCAAAACAATGTTTTTTAAAATTTTTGTCTGTTTGTCTGTGCGTTTGTTATCGCTTATCTTAGAATCGACTTAACCGATTTGTATGTGGTTTTCATTATTGGATTCTGGCAAGCTTCCGAAAACATATAGGGTTTACTTTATTGCAATCGGTTCATAAATAAAAAAGTTATGTCAATTTAAAGTATTTAATTCGACAAATTTGCTAATTGCCGTAACAGTTATTTTATACAACTGTTTTACTGAATTGACTGAATCTTTAGTTCTCAATTTCTTTATTAATATTTCTATTTCAAGCGGGCGTAGCCCCGAGCGGTCACACTGTAGTAGTTATATATCTTTATCCTATCATAATAAGATTCCTATATTACATAAGGCCATTTAGTGTTATTGTTCCGTATTAATTCCGCAATTATTCTGGATATTGGACATTGACGTTTCTCTTGTATTGTAAGTTAATACTCATGTCGAATGCAGATATGGCTAACTATATTAATCTAAATCATGTTATATTATGTTTGTCGTTTTAATCCCGCACGCAACAGGGTAGGCGGAGAGAACCACGAGTTAGATCACTGTAGAGGGAGAGAGATTGAAAAAAGGATTTTTGTGAGTTTTTTTGGGAGTATAATATATCCCCTAAATATTATATTATAGACTAGAAAATTATAATGTTATTAGAACACTAAACTAAATCAGATTTCTCAATAAATAATTGTATCGTTCAAGAGGGTGAGGGTTACTAGTGAAATATAAATATTTTAATATAAGTAGACTGTTTAATACATTTAATTTAATTATTATACATATGCAGAAACTTGGGTTATTCTAATAAACATTTACAATCAAGTTCCTAGAAAACAACTTGACGTTAACAGCTCATGTTATCTGGTTAACGATATGTTATTAATTAAACGAAATAATGAAGCTCATATCGTACAAAGCCTTGGAGAATTCCTAAGAAGTAAAGTTAAAATAAAGAATAAATTAAGAAATTAATCACTAATTAGCTTTGCGACGTATACTGTATAATAACAGTAACGGTAACGGTAACAGCACTGCTCACACCGCCTCTTAGCGATGGCCTCTTATGACAAGTTTTTACTAAATAGAATAGTTTTTGCTAATTGTTTCAGAAAATAAAATCTGTTACGAATTAGCTATTATACCTATTTATTCAAATAAATAGGTCAGTTACTTTATTACCAGCAATATTTAATCCAAAATTTATGACACACTATTAATTAACGTGAATTTATTATTATAATTAATTTTAATTAAAGTTATAAATTAATTAATAATTTAAAATATTATTTATCGTTCCCACCTTCTATCAAATACACCTTGTCCAAAACAAATGAATGGCGGCGAAAGCGTGCGTAACACCGAAATAAGCGATTTAGCTGTTTTATTAAAAGCAGCCGTTTCAACGTGCAGGTGACAGTGATGGATTCATTGTATGGAATTCTTTTTTTTTTTCCATATTTTCGTTTTTTGAAAGTTAAAGTTAAAGTTTTTTTTCGGTTAAAGTTTGAAATTTTTAATTGTTTTTGTTTATTTCATAAAAATAATTATGTAAAAACAGCCCTTTGAACATACCTATTTGATTGCTTGGGGTGGGAGACGCTTGACTTGAATCTTCGCATTCGATACAATATAATACTATAAAAAAATAAATGGATTGTACCCACAATAAAAGGCAAAGATTCCATTTCTTAGAATTGTGAATTAAGAAAGGCCGATATTTTAGTCTTGCGGCGCGGCGTTGAGGAAAGTGTGAAAATTAATGAGAACGAAGAGTCTTAACACTAGATTTCCAAGTTCCCTCTGTCTACCCTGCCATTTGCGGAATACAGAGTGAAGGTGAAAAAAAATTTTTTTTGTAGTCTATGAAACTGGCAAGTCGTAGTTTATGTATATTTACGAGAATGTACACTCGTTGAGTAATATATCTAGAGATGTTTTTGTCTATATGGGAAATTTAACCCCATATAAATACATACTTTAAATATTTTGTGGACCAATTAATTTTTATAATAAACTAGCGGCCCGCTCGCGGTTTCACCCGCGTGAACTATGTTATTATTAATTTCTGTCTCCATGACTACGTCCTAGTGACGTCCATGCAAACTTTTTGACTCCTAGCATTTGTAGTAACGAAGTTTCATACAAACTTTCGACCTCAAAAACAACCCCTTAGAAGTCGAATATTGCAAATTCCCGTCTTAGCGAGCACCTATAAGTAACTCCTATGCAAAATTTGAGATTCCTAGCACTTGTAGTTTCTGAGGTTTCGTGATGAGTGAGTGACCTTTCGATTTTATATATATAAGATGAATTACATAAAATTTTCTATTTATTACTATTACAAAATGCAATAGTCATAATAAATATATTCCATACTTGTTTCTATACTAAAATAGGTATTAATGAAGACAAAACGAAGCCAGTCGTTTACTCGCAGGTTAGCTTAGTAGGCCTTGAAGCGACACAATGGACAGTTTGCCGCAGTTGCGCTAGCTAATAGAACATTTTACTCTAGTCTCATTTAAGCTTATAGAAATCGTTTGTATTTGAGAAGTTCACCTTAAGGTAACCTTTTGTGTGTTAAATATTTATATTATTATTTTTTGATGATTCACTTGGGAAGTGAAATATTAGATTTTTTTATTTTCTGGTTCTAGTATCGAGATAAACCGCGGCGTTGAATTCCGCCAGTCAACACGTAATGCTTTAAGATTTCGGTGGAAAATGTGGAAGTGTAAGACACACTGGGTTACCAGGTTCAATCTGCGTGCTATGTGGGAGATGCAACCTGAAACTAAAAAGATATGAAGATTTGATCAATCCGAGGTCATCGTGGAGCAGTGTCTGACTTTAAACTCAACTGTTGTAGATTTGATTCCCAGATATTAATATAATTAATGACCACAAGGAAATGAAATATTAATTGAAATATTCCCTGATATTATAAGAAGACCAGGTGCGGCGCGAAGGAATATTTTTTTATTTGCTAGAGAAGAATATTGTTATTTGCAAGGAAAATATTGGTAAAATATAGTTGTTAGTTTTTATTTATTTTAATACAGAACACGTAGTACATAACTTAACGCCGTAATTTATCTATTCAAACCAAGAAAAAACTATACAAAAAAACGCTATTGCCTTGATGTCCAAAAGTTAATATATCATATCAAACATAGACAAGCAATCTCTCCTATACAAAACAACCAGCAAAAAAGAAACCATCGCCGTAAGCACACAAGATGAAAGGATCCATCAATGATAGGAAAAGATTGTCAGTTCATTCGCTTTTACATCTTGAAAGGTCCAAAATGTTCGGGTAAAAGGGATCTGACATGCGACCATTGAGGTTCAAAGAAGTTTCGATTTCGAAAATGAATTTGGAAGTTCTTTTTAAATGTTCTTAGGCCATTTTTTATTGAGATTTACTATAGTGTCAGTATACTTTTTTTTCATGTTTTTTATTTTTTGTGTGTACTCGTATATAGGCCAGTCGTGGCGCAGGGCCACAAAGCGGGACAGTAAAATCGACTGGTTGTGGATTCGAACCCCATTTGAAGAGATGAAATATTAATTTAAATTTATATTTCCTTTTGCTCTGGTTTCGAGGCAAAATCGCAGCGTTGAGTTCTGCCATTCTGCCTCCAGAATTCGACAGACAGTGGGGAACGGAGTGTATTAACACTAGGTTCTCTCTGCCTACCCTGCTGTGGGCAGGATACAGTGTGAAGTTAATTTGATTTTTTATTTAAGTTATACAGGGTTTTTGGCAAAACAAAATAAATCGTAAATACAACGGCGAGGTCTAGTCGAGTTCTTTAATCAACTGTATATCATTGTAAGAATACGAATAAAAACGTCGTTCACTTCACGATATCATTCGAGAGTGACACTTAACTGCCTTTTTTTGTTGAATGTAAAAAATTTTCATAGGGCACAACCTTGTTATTTTCTTTTGTGAATATGGGGTAATGTTGCTGTTTCACCGAGATCCTATACATTGTACAAAAAATCTCTGAATTACACATAATATTTATTTTGCGGCGTTTAATTCCGCCACTTGATACGTAATGTCTTTCATTTACTACCCTGCTATGCAGAATACAGCTTGAAGTTAGAAAAAATGTGTAAGAAATCAAAGTAAAAATAATTGTTTATTTATATTTATATGATTAACAATAGCAAATATCAATCAATAATATTTTACTATTTTTGAAATGGACGGAGAAGAGAACGGAGTCTCTTAACACTAGATTCCCAGGTTCCCTCTGCGCGATACAGTATGAAGCTAAAAAAAAGATAATAATTTAAATATAACATAAAATTTTTCTTTTTTAATAATTTTTATTTTTTACTTATTGTACACCCACCCTTAATTTTACTGTGAAGATCTTAACGGAAGAGCGTTAATTAAGATTTTTCTTTTACTATTACTCGTTTTAACTTAGCTCTAAACTTACGTACAAAGGCGAGTTGAAAGATCATTACTTTTTTTTACTCTCGAGTGCCTTTTATAACAATAATTTAATTAGTTTATTCTAACTATACTAAAAACATTTTGATTTATATTTAAAAATCTAACATTTATTTCTCTTATTTAATAAAAGTATATATTGTATTTAATTACTTTATTCTCATATTTTAGAATACGTATTTTTTAATTCATCATATATTATTCATATATCTAATGATTATGTACGGAAAAAAATTGAAATATTTTAAGAAAGTTTTTATCATTTTAAATAACAAAATATTTATAAAACGAATGAAAAAATTATGACACAATAATATCTACAGATTTTTTATTACTTATTGAGATCCTTAGAAAAATAAATAAAACCCGATGAAAGGTGCATAATAGAACGTCTTCAATTGTCACATCTGATCTATCGATGAGGGTCCTATGAATCTTTTATTGATGTCGGCAGGTAATAAAAATGTAATGAAAATCGACACAGATATCCGTAATAAATTGAAACTGACATTTGCTTATTTTTATTACTTTTTGACAGACATATATATGAGTATAATATATAAGCCGAGTTTGAATATGAATTTCATGTAGAGAAAGTGAGTACTTGTAGTACAAATAACGGGAAAAGTCCGAAAAATTAAAATTTATATTTGTATAAATCAATTACAAATTTATAATTGTAATTTTTTACGGTTGTATTTGCCGTTGACCTACAATCCTGGAATTGGTACGGAGCCCTCGGCGCGCGAGTCCGATTCGCACTTGACTAGTTTTTTAACTTAAGGAAAGTAGAGAGTCTTATATCAAGATACTTAGCTCTCCTTTTTTCGAATTCAAGACATCGTGTTTTGGCTGGTGGAAAATAGGAATCGATCCATAGCAATTGTGTTTACCAATTATGTTTTCATTTCAATATACTTACTTTACAAAAACATAATATATACTTAATGATGCAATACAACCTTCATAAATTAAATCAAATTTATTTGGTAATCCACAATTTAGTTTTATAGTGGATAGTTAACCTCTCATAAGTCATGTTTTCTCATACAAAAGTTCACACAGAAAACTCTTATACTGTTTCATTATGTCTGTCAAAGATAAATTCAGATTTCATTTAAAGATCTTTTACTTCCCGTTGACGTGTTGGCGGTGATCAAAATATATGTGCGGATGAATGTTGTCGCCCGAATAAATATGACATATAGATTTTTTATAATAAAAATGTTATAGAGTCGAAATTTGAGGTCGATCATAGTGCAGGGGAGCAAAGTGTCACTGTAACAGGTTGTGGGTTCGATTCCTACTTGAGGAAATGGAATATTTGATATTTTCATTTCTTTGCTCTGGTTTCAAGGCTCCAGATAGAGTTCTCCACTGAATGCGCAATTTCTACAAAACTCGACGGAAAATGAGGAACGGAGTGTCATAACACTAGCTACCCTCTGCTTACCTTGCCGTGTGCAAGAGTTAAAAAAATAAAAATATTAAAGCATACCCATACATTATAAAACAAATTGCTTTAAATTTACCTTTAATATTTTAGTTACAGTATAGAATACATATTTCTATAGCATCGGGTGTAGAGATCGTAGCTTCAAATTGTTGAGGTCATTGTGGTGCAGCGGCATAGTGTATGACTGTGGGATTGGTGGTGGGTTCGATTTCCTCTCGGAAAATTGAATTATTTACATCTTCTCAATCTGGCAATACGACAAAGCGCTGGTCGCAAGGTCTAGAACATTGGGCGGAAACTGAATGAGTGTCTTAACATTAGATGCCCTCTGCTAACCCTGTTAGATGCGGGATTCAGCGTGAATCTGCATTCATAATAAATAAAACTATAAACATGAAACTATCGTGGTTATCTAATATAATATATTCGATGGTGGTGAGTTCCATTACCAATCAGGGGAGAGAATTATTTTCAATTTCCTGTTCTCGTCGAAGCGTTGTAAGCAACTCGTAATATTCCCGAATTCGGGCAAAACGGACAAAACGATCCGTTTTTATCCAAAGAACGTAGTGGTCTCTAGGACCCTAGTATGTGAGTGACCCTAGACGGAGACGGAGTGTCCCTAGATTCTCTCCGAAAACAAAGCATTACGACACCATTCCTCATTTTAACGCAGTTGATTCATAAAAGAGAACCAAATGACCTTTTCACAAATCAATAGAAGCATCGAGACGGGCTCCGGCGACAATTCGTAAAGGGCAAAACAATAAATAAATCGTTTTCACTCCTTCAAACATTTACTTTGACAGAGAACGTTTGACAG
>HE670892.1:0-16370 GCA_000313835.2 Heliconius melpomene melpomene | reverse complement strand
AAATAAGTTTTTTAATAAATATCTAATTGAAGTAACAAGTACTAGCACTAAACACCAATGGTGATATCGTATTCTTCTTATGACATTTAGAGGCCTGAGTGTAACTAGGGCGACGAGACGCCTTTTATAGATAATAGATAGGACATGCCAGACCGCGCCGTTAACACCTGCAAGCTTCTCAAACTTATGAATTAATAATGCTATAAAGCTTTGCATTTTTTGTTACTTCTTTATAATTTGAAAGATTGTAATTTTTTTAGGTTCACGCTGTTTCCCCCATATAATAGGGTAAGCAGAGGGAAAATGGGAACCTAGTGTTAATATACTCCGTTTCCATTACGACACTGGTGGTTGCGTAGCAGAACTTTCAACCGCGCTTTGACAAAAAACTGGCGAACGAAAGCAATAACGAATCCTTTTACATGAGTAAATAAAAAAAAACGTTAGCCATACTAAATGACTTGCAAATTAAAGAAATATTAAAAAATGTTTTACAGTCCACTTTAGTTTACAAATGAAAATACCAGACTTCAGCCTGATGGGCTAAAGTCGACAAGATTGATGTAACGTTTCCCAAAGGTTTTTTTTTTTTAATTTCACAAAAGTACACACACTTGAAATAAATCCTGGGCTGGTTAAATTTAAAAATGGCGGAGGGAGGTTCGACCCTACTTGTATATGAGACGAGTGTTTAGCATTTTTTTCTCTGTGAATGAACGTTTCACGTTTGTGTTAATGAATATTTTTAAAAATTTGATTTCTATTTTTTGATATTAACTCTAAGTCAAATTACATTTTCTAAGCAAAATAGATTTTTTTATTGGGAATTTTATGGAGAACGAAATTATTTTAATAAGAACGTAGTGTTTTAACAATGAGTTCCAGGTTATAACTCTGATTCTCTGCTATATACGTGATGCAGCGTAAAGCTAAAACAAATTGTTTTAATAAAAATAAACCTTTCAAAACTGCTATTGCCTCGCGTAGTAAACAAACCACAATTAGCGTCTACGCTACGCACGGTATTGCAGACAGCGAACTGTACGTCTGTAGAACTACTTTTACTACACTAAAGGATGACGTAGACATTCACTAAATGGGTATACGATGCCTTATTACTGCTATATTTCATTTTTATAGTAAAAAGAGATCGAATATGTCTAATAATTAACTTATTTTTATGGAAAAATTTAAGAAAATATCTTTAAATAAAAATATTTCTCGATTGGAAAATAAACCTACAAATTAATCTTGAACCTTCAAAATATACGAATCTACTGCAAACAAGATATCTGTATTTTTTAGGCTTTACGCATATAACAGGCTAGGCAAAAGGAACCTAATACTGAAATACATTCCCACAAGACCCCCAAATTTCGAGACGTTACGTGTTAAGTAGCGGAACTCACAGCCGCTTTTTGTTTACCTGTACCAGAGCGAAAAAATGAAAATAACTTTACACCCACAAGTAAAAATCGAATCCACGACCGTCGATTTACAGTCATTTACTACGCTACTATGGCCTCTATGTCTGTAATATTCTACTAATAAAGGAGGACGGGCGCTACGCATGTCATTCGCTACGGAATGAACATACGAATGTTACGTTTCCAACTTTATTACAATTTCTACTGAAATTTCTTAACGATGACAACTTGTAATGCTAATTATGTTTGTTTTATCTTGTAGTTGTCTTTCTGTATACGGGAAAAGATTTAAATTATGATTATATTATTACATTTATTAAATCAATTTCACGCTGTAACCCGCATTTAGTAGGGTACGCAGAGGGAACCTAGTGTTAAGACATTCCGTTCCCCAATTTCGGTCGATTTTATTAAGAAGTTACGTGTTAAGTGGCAGGACTCAACACCGATAGGCGTCGTTACCAAAGCGAGGGAAATAAAACTTGAACATTTTTTTAAATTTAATAAATAGCCGTTTAACTTCATAACTTCATAGCTTGAGCTATTTTACGAACGACTCTGAATAGAAACCGTTGTGGTGCTGTAGAACAGCGACTTACTGTGAGCACGATGGTTGTGGACTCAGTTCCTATTCCAGGGAATGATTATCATTTCATCACCGCTCTAATAGTCACAGCGGACTTTGAGTACTTCCACTCAACATGCCCATCTAAAAAAGCTCTTAAGACGCAATGTTTCTAAAGGGAACCTAAAAAAATTCTAGGTTCCCTCTGCCTACCTTGGTATATGGAAGAAAGGACAAACTTACCCTATATTTTATTGTAAACTCTACAATTTTCTTTATGTACCCATAAACGTACCGTACCAAATTGTGAGCATGTCGTAAAACCCTTATGACCCTCTCTGATCCGGGACGTGTACATTGTACATACATATGAGTTAAATGAATTTTCGTAAATGTGCGCTATTCTATATTAGCATACTAATATATTTTTCCTAATCTACATTATAGTGAGCACTGAGCTTGGTAAGCAGAAGGAACCTGGGATCCTAGTGTTAAGGCACTCCGTTCTCATTAAGACACTTCTGTCTCACCTGTAGGATTTAATTACGTGACGAATTTCGTACAAAATGCAGCAAAATCTTTATTTATATTCTTGTATTTTTTTGATTCCATTGACTTTTGACGCTTTTGACAGACGGACAGACAGACAACAAACTGATCCTATGAGGGTTTCCTTTTTTTCTTTTGTTGTACAAACCTCAGGTGGATTTGAACTTCAATTAACAAAAGCGTTACCGTTTATTTCCCTTCCTTTTTTTTTAATTTCACGCTGTATCCCGCATATAACAGGGAAGGCAGAGGGAACCTAATATTAAGACACTCAGCGTGTTCAATATGAAATACTTCCCAAGTTTCTTTACAAAATAATGTGTTGTATGAAACTTTTCGAATTATGAACCAAAACACTATGAAACTATATATGAATTACGTTCAAGTATTATAAGAAGAAAAAAGAACTATAAATTCTCATACGGCATATTCGTTAGAAGTTTCCGTAACTATATATGTATAATAGATTAATAAGTAAGAAATGAGGAAACTATCGATAATTATGAAAATGTTGTTTAGCTATTTTAGTAAAAAATATATTGTATTGTATACCCATCAGATAAAATTATAGAGGCTGACGTGGCGCTGAGGCTCAACAGTACGCCTTAAAACGCGATGGTTGTAGGTTCGATTCCAACTCGGGGGAATGTAATATTGAATGAAATAATTAGTCTCAAGTACTCCATGGTGAGTAGGGAACGGAAATGTCTTGTCATTGTTATTAAACATATCATTAACATAATGATACACGTACATATTTGAGTGCCTAAACACTCTCGGGCCAATAGAACGTTAAAAAATTATAAATATTCAAATATACAAAATAAACAAGAAAATGTCAAAAAACACCTATTTTTAATACTTTTTTCAAAAGCACTTCCTGCTTAAACATTATAAGCTCTTTAAATCTAATTTGTGTGAGTTAGTCAATAAGCCTTCCTGTTTTAATAAATATTCAAACAAAAATATTTCTTAATATTATTGAAATAAAGTTCATTTTACAATTGTAATTTTGACAATATTGTATCAGGTCCAACCAGACCTCATTATAAATGACTAGAATCTCACGCTACATTTAATATTATGTTTATTTTAGTACTGACATTGACCTAAAATTTATAAGAGCTATTTCTAGATATTTAATGATAATTTTTATTTTTAATATCACTAAAGCTGAACAGTTTGTATGGTTGAACGCGTTAATCTCAGGAAGTGCCAGGTTCTCAGGTCCAAATGAAAACATTATTTGTGTGAAATAGTCCACTTGTCTAGAATATTATATAGCCTTTATAGCAACCATTTCGCGATTTTCGCGATAAAAACCACGAAACGCAACCCAACGCAACGCAAAAATAATTAAAGAAATGGTTGATACATTTATATTATAGAACATTACACAAACATAACAAGATGTCGATGTTGTTTCTATTCTAATAGTTATTGCAATAAATTTGAGTTGATAGTCATGATTTTTATAAATGATTTTTTTTATTGTCACTAAAATTTAGCACTGTTTTGACACTAACACTAAACTTTATTTTTCAATATTCTGTATTCACTATATTCATTTTTCAACTTGCAATTTATAAAAGTGTTAACATAAAAACGAATTGCTTAAATAGAGAAATATTTACAGTAAAAATATATGTTTATCAAAAATGTTATTATAAACATTAAAAGCTTGTTACCAACTGGAATTAAAAAGATTGAAATACAAAAACAAATCAAACTCCTATTCAAATATTAATCCTTTCAAATTGCTTTCAGTAGATTGTAAAATTTCTTAAATTAAGGAAAAAGGGGAACCCTAAAATCGCTAACTCATTGAAATTTTAAACAAATTGTAATATTAAAAGTTTTGATAATTTCATCGTAACAATGTACATATTCGGTCTAAAAAATAAAAATAAAATATTTTGCTTATTATTAAAAAAACCCTTCACGCTGTATCCCTCATATAACAGGATAGGCAGAGACAATGTAGTGTTAAGAAACTACTTCCCCATTTCCCTCTTAATTTTCAAAACTTTGCGTGTTGTGTTGCGGAACTCAACGCTGCGCTTTCTCTTACTACCTGAAAATAACTCATTCCTGAATACATCTCATACGAGTAGATTTACGTCTATCGTTGCGCCAAAACGGTCTCTGTATA
Organism: Heliconius melpomene melpomene; assembly: GCA_000313835.2. NCBI lineage: Eukaryota > Metazoa > Arthropoda > Insecta > Lepidoptera > Nymphalidae > Heliconius > Heliconius melpomene. The sequence continues at coordinate 11,677 of HE670892.1, read as the reverse complement.
TACGACTACAACATAAACAAATTAAAAATAATCCACTTAAAATCCTGCGAGATCATATTAATATGTAAATTTATATTTCTACTAGTGGACCCGAACGCGGCTACGCCCGCTTGAACTATACGAATATTTATTAAATATATTTATGAAATTATTTTCAGTTTTCAATAGAGAGATGCATTAAGCTAGCGCATTTTGGGTGACGTTTTCTAACAACAAACTTTGCAAATCGTTGCTTAGCAACGCGACGGTTGTTACTAACATGGCGAAATAAATTGCATGTCAAACTAATAAGTATTTTAATATATTGGTACATATCGATAATATTACAAATATGAGAAAAAAAGTATCCTATGTTCATCCCGAGACCCTCAAGTATCTTTATATGAGTATTTTATCACAATTAAATTAGCGGTTTGGCCCTGATTGCGTAAAAGACAGACAGACAGACAGACAGACAGACAGACAGACAGAGTTACTTTTGAATTTATAATATGGGTATGGATATAGCACAAAACGCTGGCACTAAATATTATTTTCTTTAGAATTTTTAACTGAGATTGCATCGTATTTCAGCTACAGTTTAAAGAGGGACCGCAAAGCATAAATATTTAGTTTTGCTATACAAATAAATCTCGACGTCTCTATGTATATCCCCTCGGCCCTTGTCTCGGGGCTTTTAGCGAGGGAACTAAGGTAGAGTGTAGTTAAATTTGTTTTGAATTATGGTAGAATATTTGTGCAGTAAAATTAATAAATAATTATGATTATAATTTAACTTTTCTTGAATTTGATTGTTTTTTTTATTGAATTGTTAATTATTAATTTAAAACAATCTTTATTTTATTAAACAATTTTTATTATAGAGGCCGTCGTGGCGCAGCGGCAATAGGGTGTGACTGTAACGCGACGGTTGTGGGTTCGATCCCCACTCGAGGAAGTGAAATATTTGTTTACGTTTATATTTCCATTTCTTCGCTGTGGTGTCAAGGCTAAGCGCGGCGTTGAGTTCTGCCACTAAACACGTAATGCCTTTAAAATTCGGCAGAAAGTGGGGAACGGAGTGTCTTAACACTAGGCTCCCTCTGCCTACCCTGCTGTGTGCGGGATACTGCGTGAAGCTGATTTTGATTTATTTTGTATGCGGCCAGTCGTGGAGTAGAGCCTCAAGCGTGCGATTGTAAATGCGACAGGCTGTTCGATTCCCATGAGGAAATAAAATATTTAATATTTTCAATTTCCTCGCTCTGGTAATGTCCCAAACAGCTCTGGCGTTGAGTTCCGCAACTAAACACCAATGCTCCAGAATTTGGTGAAAAGTGGAGAATGGGGTGTCATAGCATTGGGTTCTCTCTGCTGTTTGGGGATACAGCATGAAGGTAAAAAAGGCCATTATTGCTTAGTGTGATAGCAACTGTTCGTGAATGTGATATCCACTTAGGCAGAGAGTGGAGAACGGAATATTTTGACTCAATAATATATTTGTCAACTATGCTATGTTACATATTAAATTTAAGGAACGTCGTAGTGAGTGAAAATTACACGTCAGCAAGGGCCAGGAAATTGGATAGTTCCTTTACGGATGTATGATATGTGAAGTAATAACTCAGCCAGATTTCTCATAGAATTTTACAGTTTATATATGTTGAACTAGCGACGCGCTCGCGGCTTGCCTCGCTTGTAAAGTTTCAGCTAATTCAATAAAATTTTGTAGGACAAAATACTTTAATTTGTTCTAACCTTTCTTATTTTAGAATCGATTGTGCTAAAACAAATATCTAATATTAAGGGAACTTGGCCAATACACTATGATGAAAGCTGCATATAATTCGGTTAAGCTGTTTTTGAGATAAGAAACAAACGCACATACAAACAGAAAAAAATAATAAGAAAGTATTAAATTTAAATTTTTTACTACTTTTCGTTAAAACGACAAAACACTAAAATTATAATATAATTCTACAATTTCATTTTTCGCACGCCAAAAGCTTGCTCTATTACTTATGACAGAAACACTTATTCTAAAGGTGATATCTGTTGACAGCTTCCTAAAGCTCTCAAAGGAGAAGTATTAGAAACAAGAACTTTATTACAAGTAAAATAAAGCATATATTTGAGTGTCTCTACAATCTAACATGGACTCAAAGCTCTACCTCTCTTTGCAATATCGTATACGAAAAGGCGAACGACAATAAATTATAGTCTATTGAGATCTAACATTTGTATATACATATACAATGTTGTTCAAACGATTTGGAATTTCGTAGTCTTGACACCTGAGCAAGGAATTGAAAATAATTCATACCCATAAATGAGAATCGAACCCATAAAATATCCATCATTTATATATATAAAAGGACTTGTCCTCACTGACTGAGGTAAGACGTACGCACAGCCGTAACCGCTGTGCGTAGAAACGTGATTTGGACCAATGTTTACTTTCGTAATCTGGATATCCACTAAGAAGGGATTTTGAAAAATGTTAACTGTAAACGGGTGAAATAGGGGTTGAAAGTTTGTATGAAAAAAAAAAAATCGCTACCGATTTTTATAAAATTTGATATTTAGACTCTTAAAAATATTTCATTGAACACAGGTTTCGTGGTTTATTAGAATTCACCCCTAAATAAGCATGCGAAGCTGCGCGCGTCCGCTAGTAATATATAAAATTTATTAGAGCATAACGACATCTCATATAAAAATCAAAAGGTAACCGTTGAATGTAACGTAATAAAATGCATTTTCGTCAATAAACAATGTAGTTCCCGTCACTAGCAACGGAAACGGGCTCGTTTATGAACGCGACTGTCCGAGCTTAAAGCGTATACGTTTTACAATATAATATATGTAGTATACGTGCTGTTACTATTGTGTGAACGTTCATTGGACTTGTATCGAAATGTATGTATGGGTGAGTACAGGTATGGCAGAAACATTATAAGTTTTAGTATTTTTTTTTTGTGAATTTACGCATTTTTTTAAAAAGCAGGATGGGTATATGCTAGGTAGTGTTTATTTTTTCTTTTTGGAGTTACCTTCTTTTTCTTTATATTCTTCTCTTCGTGTTTTCTTTGTTTCACTGTTGATTTGAGCGGGTAAATATATTAAAGTCAGACATAATAATGATATGTAAGAGACATACATAACGCTAAAGAACAATGCATTTGGTTCTCGTAATTCGTTTTTTTCAGTTTCACTCTGTATCCAGGGTATATAACCGGGTAGCAGGAGAAATGAAGGAGAAATGAAAATATAATTATTTCCTCGAGTTGGATCTGGGAATCGAACCCACAATATGTTGCGTTTAGTGTCACACGCTTGTACCCTTGCACCACGACTGGCCTTTTTTTCTTTTTAAGACTTTATTTCAATATTCAAAAATATTGAAATAAATCAATATTTTTTTCTCGTCCTATTAAACTTCTTATATTTTTTTATGCTAGTTAACCTAAAAAAATATTTTATAATATATTGTAATCAAACATTTAATAATTATGTTTATCATTGCTGTTTACCTTTATTTGTACTTAGATTGATGCTACAGACTTATATGTTTTTGTATATTACATAGGTATTTAGAACATTTTGTTCATGACTGTACTTAAATAATTTATGTCAATAGCTTTTTTATATGTTTTTTATCTTTGTATATTTAAAACTCTTTCGTTACTAAGTGTTCCATAGTTACGTATAGTTAACTATTGGCCTAAGAAAGTCGCAATTTGCCAAATTTGGCAAAAAAAGGATTTTATTAAATTCCTATGGGAACGGGAAAAAAAGGATTTCATTTTACATTTTAAAATTGCGGGTGATGACTAGTTATACATGTTAAGCTAAAAGCGACACGTAAAAGGGATATTAAAAAAGGGGGAAAATAGGTTTTACCAATTTACATAAAAAACTATACACATTATATCATCGACAGTACTATTATAATCAATCGACAGGAGCGCCCACTCCATTCATCGATATCTATGGGACGCATTCAATGAAGATGGACACACATACGTCCCTCATGCGTTATTATTAGATATTGTGTAATATACATAATGTAGGGTACAATGATCTGTGTATATATAAATATATAAGTAATAATGTATTTTATATTATTATTTTTAACCTGTAGTAATATGGTAGGTAGAAAGGACCTGGTACTAAAACTCTCCGTCCCCCACTTTCGCCACCGAATTTATTGCAAGAACATATTGAATTATGAATGACGTAGCTTACCAGAGATAGAAGATGATAATAAATCGTTCTGAAACGGATCTCTATTTCAACCCACCAGCGAGCTTCAAGGCGGTCGATTTGCCACTGTGCTACAATGGCCTTCTACATAATAAATTATAGCTCCAATAATATAAGAATAATAATATAAGACTAATAATAATAAAGTTTAAGATTTCTATTAAATTTTAAATTGTTTATGGATTTTTAGCACTTATACAATCCAATACATTATTTTAATCATTAATAATTTCTCAGAACTGTATAATAGCTGTAATGATAATGTTATCAGCGGTGTTCAATATTCGTAATAAGATTGTTCGTGCAAAGAAGAGATATATTATTACTAGAATTTAAGACGTAAAATGGAAAATACCGTTTTTCCCATTCCTGTATTAATTTCGAGAAATCCTCAGAAACCCTAATTTCAATTGATTATATTATGTAACTTAAATTGGACGGAAATTGGAGAGCGAAGTAGCTTATTAACACTAAGTTGGTATTGAAGCTGAAAAAAAATATATTCACCTAAGATATATTTAATTACGTAAAATTACGGAATTGTCCGTAAAATAGAGCAGAAATTTCAGTAAAATTCTGTTGCTACGAGGAAACTATTCATTTTACTCCAAATTGTCACAATAATTACTTAATTTACATCGTCAAGGCGTCACAATTAAATGAAATGTGCCACAGAATTTAATATATTATAATCATTTATTTGAGCAAAATCGTTCTTTAGTTTTGTAATGAATGGCAAATTATTTTTGATCTATGCTGTTATTATAAAACGTATTGTATACTTACCTGTAGTTGGTTTGTCTGAACGCCCTTATCTCAGAAAGTAAATAAAATAAAAAAAAAATACATTCCATTTACCATTGAGATATTTCCGTTCCTAAATTCCTGCCAAATTAAGGCCGTATTGTGCGTTGAGTGGCGTAACTCAACGCCGGAATTTGCCTCGTTACCACAGCGAGCGTTTACATTTGAACGTTACTTTTAAATATAAAAATAATATAAATAATAAACTTTTTAAAATTTGATAAATACTTCCACATTTAAAAATAAACAATTTATTTATTTATTTCTATTAATCTCTATTTAAGAAAAAAGGTATGTTTAAATTAAATCGAAACAATAATAATGAAAGATAAAACTACATGTTGGGGTTGACTGTGTTATAACTTGTGCTAATGGAGACCCTTTTCAACCCTCTAGGTGATAACGATTATGAGCTTTTTGTATGGTAGTGTTATTTTATAAGAGACCACAATTTATTTAATATTATAGTAAATGTTGTTTTAAAAAAGCCGGCACAGCGGCATGACTGGGTGTGACTGTAACGCGACAGTTGTGGGTTCGATCCCCACTCGAGGAAGTGAAATATTTATTTACATTTATATTTCCATTTCTGCACTCTAGTGTCGAGGCAAAGCGCGGCGTTGAGTTCTGCCACTCCATACGCAATGCCGCCAGAGTTTGATAGAAAGTGGGGACGGAGTGAATACTAGGTTCCCTCTGCCTATCCTGCTGTGTGCAGGATTAAGCGTGAAGCTGATTTTTATAAATTATTAAAATACTAATGTAGTACGGAGAACGTCACAAATTATATCAATTGAATTTAAAATTATACCGTTAAGACACTCAGTTCCCATTAAGACACTTCCATTTTCCACTTTCCGCCAAATTCTCGAGGCATTGCATTTTAAATGGCGGAATTCACCTCCATGTTTTGCCTTGTTACCAGAGTTAGAAAGGTAAAATATTAAATATTCCACTCCTCCGAGTGGACTCGAACCCACAACCGACGTGCTTACAGTCACACATTGGTGCCCCTGCGCCACGATGGATCCAACAAAAAAGATTTAAAAATATTTTAATCTATATATCTATCTATATAACAATTAATAACACTCAATTGTTAACATAACCAATCTGTCATCCTTTTATACTAAAACTATAGTTTAGTGACTTGTGACGTAACCAAAGGCTGGCGTCAGATGATAATTCGAGAGTTGGCTCTTACCCATCTCAGTCTCTCGTTTTCATATAAAATTCGTGCTCTTATGATACTTAAATGCACGATTCAGGATTTAACTGAATAGAGCTTATTTAAAGCGTCTACTAAATAAACTTTTTCTTTGCCATTTGTTAGGTTAATTGTATTTGGCTTGGAAGCTACGGAAGTTTGAAAGCTCACTTTTTGAATGCAATTTAAAATGGGTAGTTTCTATTGTATAAATTTCAATAGTTTGATGAAAATAGAAAATATTATAAAAATGTATAATTTCGATATTTTTTAAAGCCGTTGATGCCTTTCTGAAGCGCGACGGATGTCGGTTCGATTCTCACTGGGGGGGGGGAGGGGAATTCTTTTCTTTCTCTGGTATATCTAAAGTCACAGCATAAGTAAACATAAATATCGTGACATTTAATAAAACGAAATTTTACCATAATTATTAGAAAAAATTTAATTGAAAAGCAAGCAAGCAATAAATAAGCATTTACCTACTTAGAGTACTACAAGTCAAATCAATTTGCAATAAATCCTTCCAGTTAACAACTTGGCCGCGCTCCAAAATGAAGATACAAATAGATTCCAAACGGCAATTAACGACGAACATCGCGAAACATGTCCGCAAACAACCAACTAAAATGCAATAAAATTCCAACCCCCCAATCATAAATTTTAAAGTTCATTTTAGAACTTTGCTGGTAAAATATTTTTGTTGCAACTACCGTTGTTATCGTTATCGCTATCGAATGCGTAAAAAATGTTATGCCAATTAACTATTGTTATTGACGTAATGTTTAATGTCATTTTCGTAACACAAAAAAAAAAATAGCTTCACGCTGTGTCCCACATATTGCAGAGTTGACACTTTCCATCTTAATTTTCGAGACATTGGGTGTTCAGTTTTGAAACTCAATGCTTTGTCTTGATACTAGAACGAACAAATTTAAAATAATTCCTCCGTGGAAATTGAACCCACTACCGCCTTTTCTTTTCTACTCACTTTTTCTATCCATGGAGTTCGAGCGATTCAATTACAGCTATGTTTTGACCACCGAAGCAGTTGTAACTGTTTTTAATGCTAGTTTTAAACATATGAAATTTTTGAATTGTAAGAAAACAATATAATATAATAAAATGAAATTGTTTAGAGTGACTTATAACTACGTCTTTCTCTAACAAATTAATCTATAAAATGCTAAATTTTTTATATTATTTTTCCTATTTTTTACTAAATTTTGTCTTTTATAATTTTAAGCTCTTAATATAACAACACATTTATTTCTAAAATCTTAAACGAAATACTGTCTCGTTAACGTAATAACGGGCATAGCAAAACATAGTTAGGGTAACGTATTTTAAAGACTATTTATTCATGAGCTCCCGACAATATTACAGTATGCTTCATAATTTAGTTTGGTTACTTTAAAAGTAATTGTTCGCGATCACATTGTTACCACCATTTGGAGGAATCTTAATTACTTAAGATAACCGTTTTGAATTTGTAGAGATATAGTGATTTATCATTTAAGATAGTAGAAGTAGTAGTAGTAGAGGTAGTACAAGGGTGAAACTCTAAGCGCGAAGGTTGTGGATTCTGTTCCCACTCGGGAACACTTACGAGCAGACTCTTAAAGGTATCCTGCACATAGCAGGTAGGCAGAGAGAACATGGAGGCCTACTGTTAAGACATTCCGTTTCTCACTTTACGCCGAATTCTTGATGATCTCGTTCCAGAGCGTTGGAAAATGAATATATTAAAAATATTTCACTTCGCTGAGTGGGAATCGAACCCACAACCGTCATGGTTACGTTTGTGCTTGCGCCACGGTCGTCATAAAATAATTTTAACATAAAAACTTCTAAGTACATTCATTGCATTCTATATACATCTATACTAAAAACAACTAAAAGCTTAACGTAAGCTCTATCTCACGCCCACATGATCCATCAAAAATGCAATATATGAACTTAATATGCAAAATGTATTAAGTAAATCGATTGTAGACTATATGCAATGCGCCGTTCTCTGATTAAATTATACACTGCATAAAGACTTTACACTAGTCTTAAGCGATAGGAGGAAGCGGATTGAAATAATAAAATAATTTTTGTTTGTTATAATCAGTTAAGTATATTAAAAGTTAAATATGAGTTATATTATATTATTAACCAATTTTTTTACTGATATATTTATAATATAAAAAATCTTTATTACTATGTACACAGCAATAGCTTTAATTTACTCTATCACCAAAAATGTGATCTATTAATACAATAACAAACACCAGCTTTCAAATAAAAAAAAATCATCAAAATCAGTTCAGATATTCAAATGTTTTGAGGTAAAAAAATAGAGTTGAATTGATAAATACCTTTTACAGAAATCGGTTAAAAAGGAAACCTAACCTAACCACATATGTTTTGTGAGGTTGACAATGTAAAATATAAGTAGTATATAATTTTAATATTAAGTCAATTAAATAATTTTAATAATTTTAGTATTAAATGTTTTTGAGTTTAATGTTAAAGCAGATATTTTAGATATTGTATTGAAAGAGCGGGGTCTCCTAATACAAGCATTACTTGCTTAAAAGGAGATCTCTGTAACAATTATTTCTGTGTAAAATCTGTTGAACAAATAAAGTATTTTTATTATTTTATTTTTAAGTACAAATTGCTTGTAACTTACTCCACACTCAATATCGTTGATCCCTAATACAATACAGCGAAACTGCCTGGAACAATATTTATTTTCCTCACAGTCATCAACACGACGCAATTGCGGTTCACAAACGATTTATGAACCTGCTATTACACTATATAAATCTCTGTAATGTATGAAATACACTATCGTTATAGTTGAGTGGAACGCGATGATTGTGGGTTCAATCTCATTTAGGTAACACTTATATTTAAATATATATTTGGTTAAAAATAGCGCGGCGTTAAATTCCGGCATACAATATCAATATATCTATTTTTATAAAATAATAGAGATTAGAGTCTTTATTATACTGAATAGTTTTTTTTTAGTTTCGCGTATTATCGCGCAGTAATCTAACCTGCGAACCTAGTCAACATTTACACTTCTGTTCCCCACTTTCCGCCAAATTCTGTGGGCTTTGCATGTTTAGTGGTGGAATTCAACGCCACGTTTTGCCTCATCACCAGAGCGAGGAAATGAAAATACTAATTTAATTTCCTCGAGTGGGAATCGAACCTACAACCTGTCGAGTACACGTGCATTAATGAGCTCTTTCGCCACGACTGTCCTGATGTATAGTTCCGCTACATAATACAAAGTAAATTGAACAAAAATGTCATTATTTACAATTATGACCAAATAAATGTCGAGATTGCAGTTATATATACGAGCAATAAATTTTTGCGCAAAATAAAAAACAAAAATTAATATAATAGTGCTGACCATATTTTAAGTCGGTACTTATTTTATTTTTCTTGCGCAGAATGATTCGAAGTACGCTTTGTTGAATTAATAGTGACAGCACTCATGAATGTGGTAAAAAACTGGTTAAGTGCGAGTCGGACTCGCCCACCAAGGCTTTTGGACCAATTTCATTATGGTAGATGGACGGGAAGTACAGCTTATAAAGTTGACATATTTAATTTTGCCTATGATCGCATTTTCTTTGTGAAATTAACTACGAATAAAATAAATATAATATAATACGAATAAAATAAATATAATATAATATAGTTTCCATTATCCCACTCTGAATGTATCGAAAATTGACAACGGAGTGTACACACACACATTGTAACGCGTATATAGTCAGAAAAAACATGAAATTGTAAAGAAAACTTTACGACATACTTAATTTTTCAATACTAAAAAGAAACTTCAAATCTGATAAAAAAATCTTGGGGCGTGAATAAAAACAGCAATCATCCCTTGCCCTTTGTAACCTGAAGCTAGTGATTGCCCACATTCTATTTACGCCCTTTTCATAGCTAATCAATAGGCGCCATAAAATTGCCTTATTGTGATAGAATACGTGACGCAAATTACTGTTTTACGTTCTAACATTGTGTAACTTTTTATAGGATAGTAAAACTTTGTGAATGGTTTGGTCAGTTTTTAATAAAATAAAATTTTGTAATAAATGTAAAGCAGCTTTTCATACTTTTCCCCACATGGCCCGATAGTCAGAGGTAATCTAGTGGTATGACTCTCCGTTTCCTTCTTTCCGTCCAATTTACAAGCGGAACTCAGGCCGCGCTTTGTTTACCGAAGCATAGAAGTGAAAATAATGTTACGTTCATATAATTATTATTCCCCAAACTGGGAATCAAACTCACTACAATTTAAAACATTCTCAACTGCGTTATAGCTGTGTTAATTCAGATCTTCATAATGAGGTAAAGCACATCGTTAACACTAGAGATAACAAAGCAAAGCTGACCTGATTGGAGACAATCAGCCACAAAGGTGTTTGAACAATCATCTTATGGGTACGTGCTTATAGATATTAGATATAATTAAATATTGAATTATGTGTTTTTGTTACATAATAAAATATTTGATTCTATCAATCCAGGCAGTCCAAAATTCTAGGAAATTTCAGGGTTAAAATATCTAGAGATAATTATGTCTATTTTAAGTAGTGTCACACTTAGTGTCACATATCTATTTCTTCACTTTTTTCCCATTTAAAAGTATTAGGCGAAATTGACACTTAGGCCATTGTAAATATCGTCAGACACTCCGTTCCCTACGTTCCCTACTACTACTACGTGGCAGAACAGAACGATGTGATTTGTCTTGTTCCCAGAAAATATATCATTCCTTCGTGTGAGAATAGAACCCATAACAGTCGATGTTCACAGTTAGACACTGTGCCGTTGCCACAACGGCCCCAATGCAGAATATAAATGAACTAGTGATCGTAGATTCAATTCCCCAACCACATTACAACCTGTCATAACCAGTAACAGCAATTGCAACTTATTAGCGACACATATTACACGCCTGTTCGTCCATAACCACCAACCAAAATATTCCAAAATCAATCACCAACTCGTACTGAATATTCATGTTTCAGTTACTATCGTAAAACACGTTGTCCAATTCCCGTCGAGTAGGCGTGTATGGCGAATTAATTAATTGGCAGGCAGCGTTGGGCCGCATCTGGGCAGGACCAGGTCGTTACATTTTATGACAACAACAGATGTACGGTAATCGCCTGCATCGTGCCGCATTATTGTGAATTTGAATTTGGGATTAGATTAATTGTTGGAGATAATTGAAATTGTGTTGATGATTTGCCTTTGAGGATAATGTTTGATATTGAGACTTTTTAAGTGATTTTGATGCTGTAATTTCAAATTGCATACTAAGGATAGTAATTATTTATTATTTAGCTAATCCCTAACACCTCAAGAACGAGAGACATAGTAGAAAGTATTATTTTT
>HE670891.1:73599-102154 GCA_000313835.2 Heliconius melpomene melpomene | reverse complement strand
ATCGAGAACCTCCTCCTTTTTGAAGTCGGTTAAAAAACCTATGTTTGCATCAAATACAAAGAAAGTTATTACATTTTAATATAATGTAAACTATTTTATAATATAGATATTGAATGAATATTTGAAACAGTTGTGTCGTGATAACGCATCCGTTTTAAAAATATCTATTATCTATATTACGATAAATAATTGTACCCGGTCAGTCAATTGCATTTAACGTTTTGATAATATTTTAATGAATGTATTTTACTCTCCTAGTATAATTAATGGTCATAAATCATTATGTTTCTTTTTAAATGCTGTTAAAACATACGAGTACATATATATACATGGGCGTAGGAATAGGGAAGGTCGGGTTACCTGTGCCCAAAACTGCCAATTTTTTGGCAAAAACTGCCAAATTTGCCACACAATATTTAAAAAAGAATATTACAGAAAAAGAATATAAAAAAAAATATAGCGACAAGTACCTACATAATTGAATTAAACCTTAAAGACAGAAAAACGTGTTTACTCCAAACCTTTTATAAAAAACATAAAGGTATAGTAACTTTCTATATAGTAGGTAATTGTGCTGATAAAAACCTAACGCCTCGTCAGATAGGACCACCTCGTCTGGAGTCATACAAGTGACCAAGTACTCCTGGAAATGGGTCAACTGACAATTAGTGTTCGATAATGATAACTCAAGATGGTAATATAATTTCGCACTTAGACAAGGTCAATTCATATAATTAAACTATTGTTATTTATTAATAAAGGTCGAGGATTGCAGGTGAAGAAAGTGAACCGGTACGATCGCTTTTTATTATTATTAATAATAATAACTTCATTTTTTTTTATACTATCGTGATATTTGCAAAGTTTTATAATTATTTCTAAGAAGATTGTATAATGAAACCGAAACTTGACAGATGAATATCAAAATGATCCTATAATATTTCCTTTTTTACCTTTTGAGATACGGAACCCTAAACATGCACATAAATATGTTTTTTGGCTGAAATTTATACTGCAGCCACCAAATTCTATCTTTTACAAATATCATTGCCATGACGTCTATATTTAAAAATAAAGCCATATATGTAAGTACTAATTTATGTAATAATAGACCATTTGTTCCCATCATCAACTATAAGAATGTGCTTAAAAACAATTTTAATAATTTATTTGTCGTAGATGTTCATTGAACAATATAAAATATGACTCATACAAATTTGGAAGTAAAATATTTGTATTAACATAAAAACGACGACGTTTGTAAAGTAGGTACGTTAATTACGTACTTAAAATAAAAAAATATCCATACCTATATTATAAATTCGAAAGTAACTCTGTCTGTCTGTCTGTCTGTCTTTTACGCAATCAGGGCCAAACCGCTAATTTAATAGTGATAAAATACTCATACAGAGATACTTGAGGGTCTCGGGATGAACATAGGATACTTTTTTTCTCATATTTGTAATATTATCGATATATACCAATATATTAAAATACTTATTAATTTGACATGCTATTTATTCCACAATGTTAATAAGAACCGTTGCCATGCGACCGTTGCTAAGCAACGATTTGCAAAGTTTGTTGCTAGAAAACGTCACCCAAAATGAGCTTGCTTAAAGCATCTCTTTATTGAAAATAATTTCATAAATATATTTAATAAATATTCGTATAGTCCAAGCGGGCGTAGCCGCGTTCGGGTCCACTAGTATATTTATATATTTTACTGTTGTGACGCATGCCTAAATGATTTAAGGCATAAATATATAATGATTTGTAAATATTATCTCTGTAGATAATGATGGCGCAGAGACAAACTATGGTGGTGATCTTAGGTATCGACAAAGATTGCGGTTCGCGTAACAATTCTTTGAATTATGTCCGTATGTTTGTCGTTTAAGGAAAATCCCTTAAATATCTTGAAATATTTTTTTTTATATTTAATTATTTTTTCTTGTTAGTCGTTACGTACTATTTTTTTATCGTCACATATCGGTCAAATGACGCACTGCGACGACGAATAGATAGAAATATTTTCTGGGTTGTGCGAATAATATTTGAAATTATAATGATAAACGGAATAAAATCAATAGAGAAGCTAGTTTATGAATCAGTTTTAACCTCATTAAACATAATTAAAAACTTTTTATAAAAATAAAGGCTTTGGAGAATGTGAACCCACAGTCATTGCCTTATAATGAAACTTCATTGACGTTCTATATGTACCTACTATATTTTACGATTACAACTGATAAAATATTCTTTTTTTTTGTCTAAATTCCTTTAGCACGAATAACTTGACATTGCTAAATCATTAGAATTTCTTCACGAATATATGCGCCCTGAAGTTAGGTTTTTCTAAACTTTTGCGAATTGTTCACTCGGGAAAAAAATGATCAAAAGTAAGAAAAAAATCTTAAAATGAAATTGCATCTACATATAACTTCAGTGGCCATAACTTGTTGGCCGTATTCTATATAAAGTAGTATCTACACGTTCTACTATTTACTTTGTAAATGCCATTAAAATAAGATTTACGTGAACGACACGTTCGTAAACTAAGCTGGATGCAAATATTGTACGTCAATAAAAACAGATTTAACATTATAATTAAATAAAATATAGCTAATTGTACCTTTGTAGTGAAACGGTCGTCATTTAATTTTATTTATTCTTCAATTTATATAATAATAATTGTTATAATAAAAATGGTTGTAATAAAAAAATATTATTTTAAAAACTACTTGTTATTAAACATGATAATTATTAATAAGTATTTAGCGTTAAAAAAGATAATTTCTAAAATGATATTAGTACAAATTTTTATTGTGACCTTTGACTATAATAATAAAATTAGATAAAGAACGGCGGTATATGCGTAAAATTATTATCGATCAAGCCTTGGCCAGGCTAACCAAAGTCTATTTTTGCGAAAGATATGGTAATTTATAATTTTAAGACTAGTTAAAATACTATGAGGCCAGTCGTGGAGCAGGGTTCGATTCCCACTTGAAGAAATAAAATATATAATATTTTCATTATAATATCCGCTCTAGTGTCTGTCTAGGAAAACAGAAAAGGAGTGTAGTAGCACTAGGTTGGCTCACCTCTCTAGTTCTACAGATACAGTGTAAAGCTAAAAAATAATAGAATAAGTAGGTATATAATTATTTAACCTTTAAAATCAATATTTAAAATTTATAATACTCCTGGATGCCATTGATTCTTGTCATTAACGACTTTATTATAAAAGTTATTCAACTTTTCGTACAAATGTTTACCCTCGTAAATTAAAAATAATATGCGATAACCCCAAGTAAGAGCTCGAAATGTTTATTATGCATGCGGCACACATGATGTTCTAAATATAGGTATATTTTAATTGCAACCTATTACTTAAACGTACCTACATTTTTAATTTTTTTTTTATTTTTAAATGGCCGCTTAAAACAATATTAAATAGTCTTTAGTATGATAAATGTTTTTTAGTCGTTATTGTTTAGACATTTCCTATTTTCTAGACTGATTCATAGTTTCTAAGTTAAGTTTTAAGTTATCTTGTATATATGCTTTTGATTTCACTATAAAATTGATTGTTAATATTGAGAACTTGTTTATCTTATCAAATCTTGTCAGTTTAACAGTCCTTCATTTAGATAAAAATTGAAATAAACATGTCAATTAAGCAAAATAACACTTGTCTATTGTTTGTCTCAATTATTACTTCATTATTGTAGTAAATGTAAGAAAAATCGAAACTACCTCCTAAATAATTATTAATAAATTAAATATTACACTAGATTATAATATATATAAAAACAATATAATCGTTATTATATAAAAATAATTATTAATTCTATGCACAGTATACGCTATACGTAGATAACGCTCGTATCTATTAATTGGACTATTTAGATATATGTTTGTTACAATTATTTGTCTGTATATTACTTATCTCGCAATGATTCCGAGCATTACCAAAACACACCATTTCACTATTTACTTCGTTATATTATAGAAATTTATATTGTTAAAGCTATAACGGAAAATGGTTACTTAAATTAAAACTACCCTACGAATGTTCCAAAAAAATAAATATTAAAATTTCATCATCAAATATTATTTATCTTAAATATTTAATCAATACACGTGTAAAGACATTGATAAAGGATTCTTAATATTTATAAACACTACAGAACTTACCTTCATATCGTTTTTGTGGGGGAGATGCAAGAACACGCGACGTTCAACACCACCTTTCGACTGGCGTTTGAGGCGTTATCATTAAATGTGTTAATAATTAATGTGAAATTCAATAGTATTTTCGATATCGCAGTGCTGGCAGAGATGCGCGTGCGCCGCTACGGCCGACGATAGAGTAAACAAGTTTCCTTTAGGAGTCAGGACCCGTTGACTTTCGTTCAATTGGGTCATATTTTTACATTTTGCTTCACTCTCACTTTAGAACGTTTAGAAATTACACTTAAATAACGTTGGCTACTTGTTTTTTTTTTCTTTATAGAAATGTAGATAAAAGCTTGAAAATAAATAAGAAGAAAATATAATATATAAATTTTAATTTGTAAAGTAGTTGTTAATTTTTTTTTTGTATTATATACAACAAAATTATTTTTATCATAACTAAAGCAGCGTAAACTATCGGTTTAAAATAATTTTATTTTTATTCTCAGGAAAGCATGGAATTAAAACAAAATCCTTAATTATATTTTTTTCATTAAATTCAGATTTAATACGATTTTTTTTAAAAAATAAACCTTAATCTTGTCAAGTGTGTGATTGGCATAGGAATTATGAATAATGGAATTTTATTTATTAAAACAAATATGCTTGCGAAAATCATTCATATTTAGTACGGTTCTTATTCATATACAAACATTGTAGTGATAATTGTATAACTACAAAACTTATCATCGTTATCTCCAGATGGAGCCGGCAATGAACGACTTACATACGAAATGTAGTTGTGACAACAGTCGATAGATGTCGTTTATAATTACATTTAAAATAAAAAAAATTATACCAACTACACGTACACAGCTGGGTACGTAGAAGGGACCCAGTGTTAAGGCACTCCATTCCCCACTTTCCGCCAAATTCTGGAGGCATTGCGTTTTGAGTAAGAGAATGAACGTAGTGCCTTGCCTTGACACCGGAGCAAAGAAATAGAAACCCACGACTGCCTCTATACATATATTTTATTTGTTGTTTTAATATGTATATTTTATATTTAATACACCGCCCACTTTTAAAAGCTTAACTCCAAAAGTTCCATCCAAAGGTTGGTGCCTGGAAGAGATTGCTATAAACTAGAAGGCCGTCTTGTTGTACTTTTTTATTTTTTTAAAGTTTATATGTTTTAAAAAATATTTTATTTTTAGAAGAATTTACGATATACATATGGACCGTTTATTTTGAAAGTGGTGTAAGTCCATTTTTGAGAAAAATGAGTTATCACGTAATTCATGCTTAATTTAATGTATTTTTTTTATATACAGGGTGGAATTGTCAGCACCACTTTAAATGAAACCACAGTTTTAACTACTCTATTAAACCCTAATATAATTCGGAAAAAAAATAATTCCCAAAAATAAAAAAAAATATTTTTTCAAACAAAATAAATAATAAAATTATCGTTTTAAAATAAAACGCCATTTGTAAAGTATAACATAGGCACGCACACACTTACCTGTCAAATCGGAAACGTCGCACACGTATGTGTGCGTCACACGAAATACAGGTATGGATAAAAATCGTGAAATGAAAAAAATTTTCTACGTCCAAACTGTTGAGATACCTTGATTAATTTCTTAGGTTTGGGTTTGAAATATATTACCCTATATGCAGTTTCAATAAAAGAAGCGCTGCCTCTTCCACCCTGTATAACTAGTCCGTGTTTAATTTCTCAAAAAAAAACCCACATTTTGAACAACTTAAAATCGGTCGGTAAATGAAATTGCATAATCATCGACATACTAACCTTTAATTTTCTCGAAACAAAAGAAAATGGACTTACACCACTCTCAAAATAAACGGTCCATATATATTACAATAAAGCTTCAAAATAAATGCGTTGGTATAAATATTACTGGACTAGCCTAGTTTTCGCGAATACTCTTGTAAAAAATCTTTATTGATTATATTATAATTACGTTAAACATATTTAATTCTACTGACATATTACACAGTATTACATTAAGTTTAATTATTATTTAGGTATTTTCGTTTAGGTTTACAATAAGGCGCACACATTTATAAGCAATTTTTTTATTTAGATATATATACATTATAAAACTATATTAATAATACTTATTCTATTGACTATACTTTATGACATTATATGTTTACAGAAAATATAAAATTTGAGTTTTACCAATACGTGAAGGTCAAAAATTATATATTGCTTATCTATGTCAAAGTTCGAACTGACATAGAATTTCCATATATCTTAATCGTTTTAAAGAAGAATACAAAAAAAATCTGAATGTTCTTAACATTTAATAAATATAAAGACAGAAAATGTTTTTCTTTATCTATCTTAAAAAGATAACATGTTATAAACATTGTACAATATATATTTTTTTGTTATAAAAATTACTTATTCAAAGTTAAAAGCGTCAAGTCTTCGTTGTACTGAACACGTTTGTATTTAAAGCACTAGTATACAATAGTATAATATATTAGAAGATACATCTAGTTCCTACTAAAAATCATAACAACAACAAACGCCCATAAAACAACAAACATCAATAACTATTTTTTTTTCTTAAGACTTTTTAATAAGTAGATTATGATTTGACCATATATCCTGACCTGGTTAGTTCTGGAAAGCCTCAAATTCTTATCTGATTCGAAATAATTCGTATTCGCTTCACCAGCCATCGTTAGTTCGCGCACCACATCTCGTTCCGTAAGAATATAACACAGTAGTGATACCAGCCAAGTTCACTTTATTTCAATATATCTGTTTGTCTCATAGGCCTCTCGTCTAAATCAACGTCCGTATGCTGAACAACGTCTTCTTCATCATCGCCTATAGCCAGATGGCGCTCCACAAATCCCGATATGCAATCGAGCCAGCCCTTTTCCGCCATAGCTTTTATTACACGCTTTCTAAATACTACTAGCAACAAAAATATTAATGGTCCTTGTAATGTGTTGATTATGTCCAGCAGTACCCTATAGAAATAAAAAGAAATGTTATTTATAATAATTACTTTGACTATTGTAATGTACGTTGCGTTGGGGTAAGATCGGTGATGGATAAGACCGCACTGATCTTGCCGGATAATTAGGCATAATTTTTGATGTTGGTCACACTGAATGCGACGCCATTTTGTGTCGACTTGGCGATTAGCTACCACAAGCTTCGATAATTAAACGAAACAAAGTTAGTTACAAACCCAAAGTAACTCAAAGTAGCAAATAAATAATTGTGTAGTTTTAGCGGGTTTTAGCATAGCCGCGCGCGGGTCGCTAGTATTTTAATACATGTATTTGTATTTTAATTAAATAAAACGTGGCGTCAAGTTTCCTCCGCACATCACACAATACTCGTAATTTTCTTTAGATAGAATTAAGTATCTTATTCTCAGGTTTGCTAAATACTCTTTGCTAAATACAGGTTCGTAAAGCTATAAACAACTGTCTTTTAACATTCTTTATACATAATATCGATTCTGTAGAAAATTAAAAAAACGAGACAGGTTTTAATGTAGGTATTATTATTTCCCAAAAAAGGCAAATGCCACGAAGATTGACAGCACACAAATTACACTTGGAGTACCTACCTAACTGATTTCTTTGCGTAACTTGTCAAAGTAACAGTTGCAACCTAGATTTTTTATGAATTTATATTAAAAACATTACTCAATTTCTTTTCTCCTTGTGCTAAATACATATTATAGCAGATGAAGAGAAGATAAAATGTTAATAACCTAGTAAATATTACAAAGAAATAGCTTTTAATTACCATATAATGTGAGTTACCATAACCGAACTTATCATTTCAAATATCCATGGCAATCCCATAATTACGAACATACGCACTGTCAACACGAACCTGAAAATAAAAAGCAAAAGATAATAACAGAGTCTGTTTGTAAACGCGACGGTTGTCGTTTCGATGGAGAATATCAGGGATACAAATTATTATTTTATTATATGCGGGATACAGCGGGAATTTTCATTATGAATGTTACAATATTTTTTTACATACTTACTTGTATCTTAATGCTTTTATATGACTAGAAGCGAAAGTGTTACAACACAGGTGTATTGAAATGTAGGCAAATATACAAAGATTTGCAAGGATTAGAATCGTCATTACACTGTACATATAGTACCATTGTTGGTGTTTGTCTGAAATTAAACAAAATTATTATTAGTTATTAAAACTCGTCGATTCTAAATAAAATATGGAAACTATATATTTTTAACGAAAATCAATTTTTGTCTTCAAAGAAGAGTCAGTCGTGAATGTGGCTAATTTGTTACAAAAAATATATTTATATGGCAGAAACAGCTTTCCGCTTCAGTGTAAGCAATGCAATTAAAGTTTCAGCGTGGAAAATGCGAGAGACGGAATAATAAAAACTAGAAAAATTTATTATTTCTTTTTCTCATAAAAATCTAAATGTCTTCCTCTCGTAAATAACTTCGCTCTTTGCATATAAACGGTATAGAGCATGAAATTTAAATATTTAAAATTATTTACCATAAAACCAACACGTGTTAAGACCTATACCAGGCCTGGGATGTTCGCCTGGGTGATAATTGACGATAACCATGATAACAGTTAACACAATAGGGACGCCCCAAGAGTATAAAGCGTACCAAATGTACGGTTTCCAGCGATAGTCGGCTATAGTTGACCGTCTGCAATTCAAAATCGATATATCGATTTTATTATCTTTCGATATATTCTTATCGATTGTAAATAGTAATATATCTAAATACATGTAATAATATAGCTACACATATGAATTTACCTTATGCTTATAAGAATTTGTATCGATATTGAATTCGTCCAAAAAAAACTCGCAAGAAAAAATAAATAAACGAAGAATCCTAGAAAGAAAAATAAATATGTAAATTATATTAAAAATGTTCCTCTTACGTATTATTTTATTAATTATTAATTATTTGAAGCTTTGCACATAAATGAATAAAACTAACGTTACCTCTTACTGCACATAACGTCATATCCTCGTACTCCATTAACTTTAATATAGATAAGATAGCCATACCAATAGCCAAGCTCGCACAAAAGCTTATTATACTCTTGCCTTGAATGTCTCTGAAAAACAAAATAGATTGAATTAAACATTTTGATTATTTTTTTAAATTATATATAAAAGTATTGTAGCGTACTTTACTATTTTTCATTTTAAACAACTTTCAGGATTGTCTACAGAACTTGGCACTCATTGAAATATAAATTATTTAATTGACAAAGTTGGACTTATCTTACTTATATGGATATATATCATTCCATGAAGATTGAACTAGACTTCCATTTGTTAAATAATGTTTTTTTTGCCAGATTTCAAATACAATTTGAATCTGACAAGTATCGATTCTGCGAATTTCAATGAAGTCTTTTTTATTTTTGGAATACTTAACGATCCAATCGAGTCATTGTATAAGTTATAACTCTATTGAAACCAGTAATAAATTACGAGACAGACAACAAAACTTAAAACGAAAAACCTCGACCTAATGTACCTATTTTCATTGACCGGTTCTAAATAAAAAAAAAATCTCTTCTGAATAATATTCCAATTGACAAGAAAAAGTATTGTGGCTTGTAACTTCCGTTCTTGGCATGTTAGAAAACCTTGGTCAATCTACTGACTATTGCCATTTTATTAGAAGAATACTGTCGGTAATATTCTTCTATAGTTAATTCATTGCATTAAAGGATGTATAATAATTGTAATAAATATAAAATTACCTTAATTTTGGCAATGAACTGTACACAATAACTGTCAGAGTTAGGAAAATGACAGAAACTATCAGGCAATATCCTAGGACGCTATCGTCTATAATCTGTTCTTCTTCCGTTGAGCACACCACCACAAGTCTTTCTTTAAATGTTTCAGTCTCGTTCGCGACGCAAAATCTGGAATGACAATTTATTATTTTAATACATCTTTTTATTATTCATATATGGACCTCGGTTATGCGGATTCGCGATTATCCGGACTATCAACTGCGATGTTTATTTTATACAACTTACTACAATGAGACCTAAGAAATTTTATATGTACGTAGGTAAATGTGTACATAATTTATGTGTGTATAAATTGTATGTTGGAAAATTTTAATAATTTCTAAATAAACGTTGATATGTAGGTACATATTGTTTTTAATAGATATATAACAATTTTGTGCTACGTTTGCACAAAACCAGATTTTCTTTATATATTCGATTATCCGGATGACTAACGACAACAATTAGTCCGGTTAATCGAGTTTTTACTGTATCATAAAAAATGTTAAGTACCAATTGTCATAATAAAGGTAAGTAAAAACGGAGTTTAACACTAGGTCACCATGGTATTACAGGGTATACCTCTAAATATCGTTTTTCAACTGCACACTATCCCGCATTAGCGGTGTTGGTAGTGGGAACCTAGTGTTTAGACACTGCGTTTTCCTCTTACCGCCGAAGTTTCAAGGCATTGCGTGTTGAGTGGCAGAATTCAACGTCCTTTGCCTTATTGCTTTGCCAGAGTGAAGAAATTAAAATACTTATATATAAATAATAATTAATTTCTTCAGAAGGAATCGATCCCACAACTGCCTACACTCGCACGCTTGTGCTACAGTGCCACAGCGGCCTCTGTATCTCCCATGTTTATATTGTTTTATGTGTAGACGTGAAATAATAATAATTGTTAAAGTAATTAATATTTGTTTATTTCCCACATGTCATCTTAGGTTCTTTCTTATTTTTTTTACATTTTTAAAGTATTATTCTACAGTTAAGAAAGAAAAATTTTTTTTTTAGAAACATAGAAATTTTAAAATCAATCCTGTTATGTTAAATTCTTCTTTTTTGACAAAATGAAAGTTTTAAAGTTTCCAAAAAAATCAGAGGCTGATTTGTAAGTAAAGTTCACTCTAAAATTCTAATTTTCTCAAGTTTAAGTCGGTTTCGTATACATTACCAAAACACCAATGGGTACATGAATACTTCCTAAATTTATATCTATTTGATCTTTTTTTGAATGAACCGATAAAAAAAATTATAAAAAACATTGGAAGTTTTAGAAGATAATAAAAAATATAAACTTACGCATCATGATCCAAGTACGTTCGAAGTCCATTGAAATCAACAGTTAGTTGTCCTTCATCATTTATCTGGAAGTCCAAAAAAGAGTTGGGCACAATATCTCTCTTCTCGCACAACAGACCTGTAGGTGTTGTTACATTAGTGTCAATATTTGTGCAGTTATAGCCGTCATCAGATAGAACACTCCGTGGCTGAGGACAGCACATGGCTATTTCAGGATCACTCAAAACCATAGTGAAAGTCATAGAAAATAATATTATAATAAATAACTTCATGGTTTATTTATTGTTTATGTTATGCACTCACACACATTTGTATATTTATAGCTTTATATATATTTTTAGTAACTATAGCTAGGTTATATTTTCTTAGTGTAAATGTAAACGACCGACCGCGACGCGAGCGCTAGCGCTTTTGAACATTTTAAGGTAGGCAGTGTTATGTTCAAGACAGTTCAGCACTCATGTATCCTGTATAACTTGTACAAATGGATACAATGTAAACAAAAACATGTCTTAATTAAATATGTTTAATTCATATAAATTGATGTATAGGCCGTAGTGGCGCAGCGGCACAAGGGCACTGTAACGCGATGGTTGTGAGTTCGATCCCCACTCGAGAAAGCGAAATATTTACGTATATTTATATTTCCGTTTGTTCGCTAGGTATAGAGGCAAAAGCGCGGCGTTGAGTTCTGCCACTCAACATGCAATGCCTCTAGAATTCGGCGGAAAGTGGGGAACGGAGTGTGTTTTATACTATATAGCTGTGTAAGCTGTGTGCGGGATACAGAAAAGCTGATTTTTTAAATAAATTGCTGGATTTTAGTATGATCTTAACAACATCGCTAGATATTGAGAAAATTGAAATTATTATAAACTCTCCAATTACTTGCCACTTGCCACTGAATTTCTCAAAGCTATAACTCATATAAATATTATGATGATGATTTAAGACATGTGGAACCTTTCATAATAGCAAATCATTCATTAACGAAATAATTTCTTTTCATAATTCATTCATTAATGAAAAATTTAAATTATAATAATTTATATTGTTACAGTTGATGACGATGCTCAAATTCTACGCTCGCTTCGAAATTAGCGACGAAACAGGAGATCCGATGACGGACAGAGATATGGCTTTACAACACTATTCAAGAATCACCTCGTTGCAGGTTATCTTTCATTTTCTGTTTAACCTTATTGCTTATTAAATATATGCCATATATGATAATAATTAAAAATTGTTTTTATATTATTATCATATAGGTAATTGGTAGGTTATAAGGTTTCCAATCTAGCAGGTAATATTTATAGCGCCTTTTAATCGACGTCTTTTAATTTTATAATTTCATTTTGTTATAGAAAGCCGCCTTTGCAAAATTCCCAGACTTGAGATTGTTTGCGCTAGCCAACGTCGCGAGTGTTGATACAAGAGAAACTTTGCAGAAACATTTCGGCAACTTGAGGTAAACTCCATATACCTGGAATTAGTAATACATTTTAATTTATATATAGATTTTCGATTGCGAAACATATTGTTGGTATATTAAATTTAGATTTGCATATTTAAATATAAGAAATAATAAGAAAATGTTTTATTATTATAACATAATAAAGCTATAACATATATTTTTTATTAATTTTTAAGCGATAAAGCGTTACGAGCGATTGCAACATATTTGAACCTAGTACCACCTGAAGGCAAAGAGGATGAAGCGTCATGGCACCGACTGGACAAAGTCTTTTTAAAAGAACTTCTAGTGAGTAGTTTACGTTATATTTATTACTCTAACAATATTTTTATTATTCAATTAATAATTTGTTAAAATTCTTCTTCTTGTCCACGGAAACGATTTAAATTGTTAACCATACTGATTATATTTAAAAGCATAATCATGTCCGGGATGGCTTCTCTACGTCAAAGCGCGGCGTTAAGTTCCGCATCTTAATCCACAACATAATGTCACGAAAATGAAATTCATCCCTGTATCAATCGCTGTTAATATGACAACATTTTTTTTAGGTATCTCGACATGAACGGCGAATATCACAACTGGAAGAGTTAAACTCTATGCCTCTTTACCCAACTGAAGACATCATTTGGGATGAGAACGTCGTACCCACGGAGATATATAGTGGTGAAAACTGTCTAGCATTGCCGAAATTGAATCTACAGTTCTTAACGCTGCATGATTACTTGTTGAGGAACTTTAATCTGTTTCGTTTAGAAAGTACATGTAAGTAAATATTTGAGGTTTAATAATATTTTCTTAATTAAAAATGAAGATTTATTTTACTTTATAAAATTATAACGATTATTACCGTTTCCCCATTTTGTTCTATTCTAAAGACCAAATAGTAAAGATACTGTATGTTTATTATAATGTCAACAACACCAATATTTACTTCATGCTGATAGGGGTTCTCAAACTCTGGGGCGTAGCGAAAGAATAAGATTTTTTTGATGAAAAGAAAATTTCTTTTATCATATATATATTCGCAGACACCCATCGATTTTATTATTAATATATATATGGATAGGCGTAGGTGTAGCGTAGAATATGACATCTCAATAATGATAATAGTACCAGAAGGGTACCGCACCCATTAGTTTCTATAGAATCCATAGTGTTGACTCTATGCACGACATGAGTGGGGGTTTCAATGATAGCATTTAGTGATTTCATGCTTCGTATGTTCAGGTACTTTATTATTACTTTGATTGATGGTTGCCATTTCTTAGAAACATTTAATTCTGAATCAGTTATTCCTCTTATACATCATTAATTTGACATTGAATATTATCTTTCAAATCAATATAATTTTTTGAATCCTATTTTTTGTTATATATGTACATAAATAAACGATGTAATGTAATAAAAGCTTAGAAAACCCTATTTACTTCTTTATTACTGCTAGAGTTAGAAAAGTGATCAGCTGTTGACGTTATTAATAAGAATTAGCTTACTTTCCATATTGGCAGCTTCAATCTAAATGACAGGCTGAGCTTGAAAATCCATGTTAGCGTGAGACACTTATCACCCAAACATAGCATACTAACTATATTTAAAGTAAACAGCTCATATTATATATTTTTGCGTAAATTAGGAGCATGTACCTGATAAGTCTTGAGCATATTTGTAAAAGCTTATCAGCAGTTCAAACACTGTACGTTTAACTGCCACATGCGTTTAACTGCCACATAATATAAATTTGAAATATGCCCTTATATGCATATATAAATTAATATCGCCCGTACATGGCCTGCGGGAGCCGGGACTCGAGCACCATCCTTATAGGTCCTGAGCCAGCCGTTAAGTCGGAGAAGTTCAGGTACCTTGGATCCGTTATGCACGAGTCTGGAGGCATCGATCACGATGTCCATGGCCGGATAAGCGCTGCCTGGGCCAAATGGCGGGAGGTCACTGGTGTGGTTTACGACGGCAGAATACCGCCCAAGCTCAAGGGGCTGATATACAAGAGCATCGTCCGACCGGTTCTTTTATACGGCAGCGAATGTTGGCCAGCACTATCTCGGCACACTCAGGAGCTTCACGTCACGGAAATGAAGATGCTGAGGTGGATGTGCGGCGTAACGCGGTCTGACCGCATACGCAACACATTCATTCGAGGTAGTCTTGGGGTCCGTGACGTAGCGGATAAGCTCCAAGAGCGTCGCTTGAGATGGTTTGGCCACGTTACGCGCCGGCCTAAGAACTATGTCGGACGCAAGTGCCTTGCTATACCAGTTCCTGGGACGCGACCTCCCGGACGCCCAAGGAAGCGCTGGTTGGATGTCGTGATGCAGGACATGAGAGCCAATGGTCTAACCACCGAGGACGCAAAAGATCGTGCAAAGTGGAGTAGTTTGCCTAGGAAGGCAGACCCTGGCTGGCAGGAAGAAGAAGATAAATTAATATCGTGCGTTTTAATAATTGTATATTTTTTCCACCTTAGATGAAATTCGTCAAGATATTGAAGATGCGGTTTACAGGCTGGCACCATGGTAAGTGGATTTTGAACAATTTCTTCTAAGACATAATTATTCTTATGAAGAAGAAGAAGAAGGAGACCTTTATAGTACAGAATCATTGCGTCTGGTGGTAAACGCTACGGTTATTGGTTCTATTTCCACTCGGAGCAACGGATTATTTTCATTTCCTCACTCTAGTAAGACTCCTCCACTCAACGCCTCGAAAATTGGGGAGAAAGTGAGGACCAGCGTGTATTAACACTAGGTTCCCTCTACCTATCCTGCTGTACGCGGGATGCAAAAACGAAGCTAAAATATATATAGGTACCTATAATTATCTGTGATTGATATCTATTGTGTTAGAAATAATTTTCCCATAATTTTATTTAAATACAGGCATGCAGAAGACGGTAGTGTATATTTCGGTGGTTGGGCACGAATGGCTCATCCAATACAAAGTTTCGCAGTTGTTGAAGTGGCGAAACCTAATATAGGAGAAAAGGCACCGTCAAGAGTTCGAGCTGATGTCACCGTCACTTTGAGCGTGAAAAATGAGATTAAACAGGAATGGGAGAATCTCCGGAAACATGATGTTTGTTTCTTGGTGACCGTACGTCCAAATAAAGGAATAGGTAAGAGTTGTACAGATATATCTTTTCTCTTTTACAAGTTTTCTTGTGTTTTTTGTTTTTTATGTTTTATTTGTATTCCACATACAATTGACGTGTTTGTGGCCAGATATCATATGTTTATTAGAATATTTATTTTCTTAATTACTAATTCATTATGATTCAAAATTTTCCTGGTCACAATTCTTGTAACGTTTATTAAAATGAATTAATATTTTCTAAATTATTGGAAAATGTGCTCGTCTGTAGTTTGAGGATATAGGTAGGTACCTATATCCTCAAGCAACATGACTACGTGAAAAATATTTTATTATCTAAATTTTAGGCATGGAGGCCAGTCGTGAATGTAAACGTAACAGGTTGTGGATTCTATTGCCGCTCGAGGAAATTATATATTTAATGTTTTAATTTTCTTCGCTCTGGTAATTAAAGCGCGACGTTGAGTTCCGCCACTCAACACACAATGCCTCCACAAAGTGGGGAACGAAATAAACTTAAAATAAATTATTTTCCGTAGGAACAAAATATGATTACAAAAAAAGCATGGTAGAACAAGCGGGTATTGTATACGTAAGGGGGTGCGAAGTCGAGGGTATGTTGGACGCATCAGGACGGGTTATAGAGGAAGGTCCAGAACCAAGACCTGAGTTGGACGGAGATTCAAGAACTTTCAGGCTACTCCTGGATCCAAATCAGTATAGATTAGATTTGGATAGAGCTAGCAAAGGGAAAGAAGTAAGTATTTGCTATTTTCTGGTAATCTTTTATTTGCTTTATTGCACAGTATATTTGTGCAACGGTCTGTTATCCTTACCAAGAAGAATAAGGTGTGAATAAAATACGTTTAAATGTGTTTTTTAAATAGATTTTTCTGAATAATTACTTCTAAGATTTATATTTCAAACTTATATGAAAACGGCGAATGATGAATGGCGGTTCTCACCGCAAATTATCTAATAGGAACGGGAAAACCTTTATTCCTGCGCGTAAATTTGAACTCATAACAATTACTTATCAAACTACGTCAAAACTACGTCATATACATAGTTTAAATACGATTTGAAACTAATATGGACTCAACGGGATTCAAACTAAAATGTACTCAACGGGATTTAGGCTTTATATCTTAAACTGTGGCTTTCTGTCATTTAAGGAACAATGCCAATACTATATTTAGTTTGACAGGTTAAAATAAATAACTCCTTTTATAGTAGTAAGGGATATAAGCGATGACGTCACCGTTGTAGTTGACGCAATGAACGCTCTGTACTGAGACATAATAATCAATTAGCTAATATATATATGGTTAAACCTGAACGTTTATGTATGTATTATATGTACGCAATCATTCTTAATATACAATATGTTAATGAAACGCCCATTTTTATTATCTATATAATTTATTATTGTATTCATTTTGAATTAGGTAACAGTGGTGTGGCAGCGTCGGTCTGTTATAGCGATGGTTCTGGGTTCGATTTCCACTGGAGAAATATTCTAAATAAATTCATAATCTTGCTCCAGACTTGAGCTCAACACATAACGGTCGGCGTGGTTATCCTGAATTTAGGAATAGATAAAGATTTTTATTATTTATTATAAGTATTATCCCGAATAGATAATTCAGTAAAGTTCAGAAAGCCTAACTTGGAGCCTGTAGGCGACTAGGACATTTCTTCCTGTGGACATATGGGCAGAATAAACCGAAAAGCTGAAGTTATTCCTAATTTCTTTATTATATAGTAAGATGGGTTCGTCATAATTTCTCAGTGCAATACTAAGTTTAAAAGCAACAAAATCGATTGCGTAAGCCATATGCTCCACTTAAAACTATATACAGCCTTTTAACTTTTCGTTTTTATTTCTTGATAAGATTCGGTATTTAACGATTGAAATAAATACCTAGCCATCTGGCGACCAGTTGGCGCTTGCATTACCATATATTGTTTTTATTTAAATTGTTATTGTTTAACTTTAGATATACTGTTAAGAATAACAAAACTCTTCTCATAATATGGGAGATATATATCAATTAAAAGTAACTGTTTTAAATTTATGTCATAACACAAATACTTCTGAAACATTTTAAAATATTATTCATGCATAAGGATTATAAATAGTAATTTCTTATTTGCTTACCGTAATAAAAGACGAAGAAATACTGAAATCCATACCTATATTATAAATTCGAAAGTAACTCTGTCTGTCTCTCTGTCTGTCTGTCTTTTACGCAATCAGGGCCAAACCGCTAATTTAATTGTGATAAAATACTCATATAGAGATACTTGAGGGTCTCGTGATGAACATAGGATACTTTTTTTTTCTCATATTTGTAATATTTTCGATATATACCCATATATTAAAATGCTTATTAACTTTACATGCAATTTATTCCGCCATGTTAATAACATCGCCATGTTAATAGCGTTGCTAAGCAACGATTTGCAAAGTTTGTTGTTATAAAACGTCACCCAAAATGAGCTTGCTTAACGCATCTCTCTATTGAAAACTGAAAATAATTTCATAAATATATTTAATAAATATTGGTATAGTTCAAGCAGGCGTAGCCGCGTTCGGGTCCCCTAGTTATTTATAATTAGAAATATGTATTCCCGAAAAAGATATTTTCATTGATATGATAACGCTGAACTAGATATAGGTAATTAATATATTAAACTGTTTATCTGTAACCTAATTTGAATTATTTTTTAATATTAAATAATAAAATAAAGTTCAGCCATCCCTATTTTTTTTTACATTCAGAGATTACAGAATCACAACGGCATCTGCGAGCTAAATTTATCGTCAGTTGGAAAATACGTCGATAAAACATGCTGAATCTATAACACTTGGTCGAAAAAAATGTTTGCTTCCAGAGAGTACTTAAAACTAGCTGATGAAGGTCAATGTTTCAAAATTTGTTTATTAATAGACCACCGACGATCTCTGTGGTGTTCGAGGAAATCCTGCTTGTGGAAATTTTGTGGAGAAATTTTACTGTACCGTCTTTCCTTTTCCTGTCTTCTCTTATTTTTCCGGATGTTTCACTCTTCTCGGAATCTTTATCCGAATTTATATCAATTATATACCGTAAAGCTAAAAAACTATGTTTTATTCAATTCTTTTTATTTTTAAAGATTTATCGAGATTAATAAGTAATTGTTGTGTAATTAGAGCGAACTTTTAGTATTCCTAATGCGTAATTGCTATTGTATGAATATTCAATTGACTCTCTGATGAAACCGCTGAATGCAATTGTTATGAGTTCGAATCCCACTAGGGGAAATATTTATATTATTTTACGTAATTGCAGCATAGGACCTACGACTCATTATGCAAAATTGGTGGAAATTAGGAAACCAAGTAATATGACACCGATTTTTTTCAATTGACAAAAAAAAATATAGGTATAAAATTAATAAATATTTAAAATCAAATATGTTATTTAATTTAACATGTTTTTACACCTCCTGCAATGGTAATTTTTAGAGTTTCACATTAAAATATTTTCCAAGCAAAAATTTATAGCTAAAAGCCCTGCGATAAGTTCCGCCACTCAAAGCGCAATGCCTCGGAAAAATCGGTGGAAAGTGGATGTCGGATTGTCTTAACTAGGTCCCCTCACTAGGTTCCCTCTGCCTACCATGTACATATATAGGGGATAAAGCATGAAGTTGAGTTTTTTATCTAATATAATACTATTTTTTTTATTCCTTAGGATGTATACGAAACATTCAATATTGTTATGCGTCGAAAACCCAAAGAGAATAATTTCAAAGCTGTTTTGGAGACTATCAGAGAACTGATGAACACGGAATGCGTGGTCCCAGAATGGTTACACGATATCGTTTTAGGATATGGAGATCCTGGACAAGCGCATTATACCAGGTATGATCCTAGACTTTTTTAAATTAAAACTGCTGTTTTTTTTTAATTTTAATTAATATCCCAATTAATTGTAGCTCATACTTTTTATTGGTACAGAATGCCGAATGAAATCCCCGCCTTGGATTTCAATGATACTTTCCTGGATATGGAGCATCTACGCAATAGTTTCCCAGGATATGAGATTAAAGTTAAGACTGACGATCCTAGAAAACTGGTACGACCGTTCAAGTAAGTTATTTAGGTGTTGGTATTTTTTTATTTCTACACATATTTGAGGGTGTCGTAGCGCAGGGGAACAAACGTGCGACGTTTACGCGACGGTTATGGGTTGGATTCCCACTCGGGGGAATTAAATA
Source organism: Heliconius melpomene melpomene (assembly GCA_000313835.2). Taxonomy (NCBI): domain Eukaryota; kingdom Metazoa; phylum Arthropoda; class Insecta; order Lepidoptera; family Nymphalidae; genus Heliconius; species Heliconius melpomene. The sequence goes on along the minus strand of HE670891.1, from coordinate 81,986 downwards.
TTCAAGATTTTTATTTCCTGCCTAGTAACGACGCTAAACGCAATGCATGAAAAATTCGGCGGAAAGAATGGACCGGAAGTGTTTTAATGGGAACTTAAACACTAGGCTCCCTTTGCCTACCCTAAGTGTGCCATACAGATTTAAATTGATCAATATCAATTTCGTGGAAATATGTAGTCGAAATTTTGTAGCTATACTGGTATGCTCGGTACGTGGGCTCTTATCGGCATATTTATGCAAAGTGGGTTAAAATTTATTACTATTCTATTAACACTTAAAATAAATGCTTAAACGAATAACTAATTTTTTTTAAGAACACAGAAACTATGTTTTAGCTTAATAGGTAATTATATTAAATCTCTAATCTTATGTAATTTCTAAAGTATTCTAAACAAGGGTCTCTCAAATCTAAAATATAATTATAATAAAAAAAAACCTTTATTTAAAATTTTATAATATACAAGTATGTTTAAGTAAAAATATATTAAATACAGGTTGACTTTCGAGAACGTGGTACGTAAACAAGAGTTGGGTGACAACGCCATGGACGAAGACGAACCGGGCAAAGTGATAACGGTACAACCGCATGTGCAACCGAAACGGGGACCTTATCTGTATAATGAACCGAAAAAGTAAGTAACTGTTATTGGTTTTTTGCTAAATTTAATGTTTATGTTTACGCTTCGCTTCTGCGCAGTGGAAACTAGCAATGCCTCCAGAGTTCGGTGAAAAGTGGAGGAGTGTCTTGACACTAGGTTTCCAGGTTCCCAGGTAAAACATGTTTTAAACAGAATAGGTATATGTGTAGTAGGTACTAGGTACTTCAGGAAAAACAAAGACTGTTTGATCATGTGATAACAATATCGATTGCAATGGTTAAATCTGAGTGGTTAAATATTAACTTTTGTCATTTTAAAATATTTAACTTGTTGTGAATGTCATTTTCTATTTAAAATTATTAATATCTTATTTATATCTACTATATGTATAAATTTTACCCTGTTTGGAAATCGAATCATCGACCATCGCGTTCAAATAATTTCATACTGGCGATGAACTTGAAATGAACTTTAATAACAAATATTTTTTTTTAGAAACAATATCTTGTTCACACCGACGCAAGTTGAAGCCATACGATCGGGAATGCAGCCTGGACTTACCTTAGTAGTGGGGCCGCCTGGGACCGGTAAATTTTTATCTTTTTATATCACATATTTTCCGTATAAAGATAGAGAAAAAACTTCGTGTACCATGAAGCATCGTTCCATTCTTTGCTAATTTTAAAAATATCGCCTGGGATTTAATAAATTCCAAATGTAACGGATTTTCGAAAAGTGGGAGATCTAAGTCTAAATGTATCTATATTATTTTATATCAAGTAGCTATACAAAATTTACATTATACTTAGTGCAAATGCACGATTTTTCGCAAAATCTAACGAAAACGAGATCCAAAATTATCCTCAACGTGAAATTTATGTAATAACGAAAACAATAAACTAAAGAAAGATGACTTTTTTCATTCAGTTATTGGCCGCCCAGTTCTATTAGTAATCAACACTTAAGACTTAAAGATAATAAAAGCTTTTATAGCATAATTAAACGGGTGTCACATAACTTATTTGAGTTATTTATAGACAATTTATATTCTTTGGTGCGTGTTGTACGGCCAATTTCAAAGTGATTTAATTCTCGAGGCATGTTCCTTGCGAAGTGTGACCACACCCGGCGCCTTGCTGGCGCTTCTTGTATGATAATCCAAAATATTTTCATATTTGTGCCTAATATTGAATGGGTTTGTTGTTTCTGGAGTAAAAAATAAGCAGGGACTAAGGAATATGACAATTAAATATTAATTCAAACGTAAACTACAGAGTAGGTCATGCCTATATATTTACTAGATATTGGTAGTAAAGTATCGATATGTACTTACTTTTTTTGTATTAATATTATAATAATAATCGTATTATGGCCTCGGCCTCATAGTGCTGATACTTAATTTTTTCCAAATATTTTATAATATCCATAGTCGCGCTCCGTCATTCAACTTCCGGTGACTGCTGAATCAGAACAGGGAAACACCTATATAATATGTCAGTAGTGTTGAAATTATCTCATTAGTGGAAGTGGAATTTGATCCCTTACTCATCAGGAATATTGGTAACGGTATGAACATGGTATGTGATTGGAGGCCACAGTGCATAAGACTTAGTCTTTGAAATGTAAAGACATCAAAGGTTAAAAGTCTTTGTTATATTTAAAATTAAGAATTTCAATCTGTTTTGTTCGAAATACATAAAAATCCTTCGAAATTTTGTTTAGAGATTTTGGTTAGCTTATAAAAAAATATGGCAAAATGTTTTTTTCCAAACGTGCTTTTCAGATGCAAATGGAAACAAAAGTAATGTTATACTTAAGAGTTCCTTTTGCATATGCAAATCTGTGATGTATAATTTTTTGCATATTAAGTAACACTCTGCATCTTAAGTAACCTGGGCGAACTATAGCCTGGCAAATGGAAAATAAAAAATAATCATATTATTATCATTGAGAAATTTTTAAAATGTTAAAAAAAAACGACGACAATGGGACGTTTAAATACGAAAGGAACAATTAATGTTGTTATGCAATGTAGGTAATTTTGATTCAATAATATTTTTGTTTTCCTAGTACTGCAAAATGATTTTTTTCTTTTTGGATTCCGTCAATGGATTTATAGTGGATATTCTGAAGAGAAAAAAGAAGTGGAAGTCGTATTTGCACACCGAGGGTTCCTTATTAATTACAGGATTGTAGGCCAACGTATCTTTTAATCGTGTTGATATAGAAGCTTGAAGCTTTAGATTTTTTTATGCTTCAAGAGACCATAGACTTGAATATATGATATTAATTTCAGCTTAATATCCTAATGATCTCGAGATAAATTGCCTTGACACACGAACGGACGACCAACAAGGTTTCTATGAGGGTTCCATTTTTACCTTTTCATTCACGGAACCCTAAAAACAGTTACGTTATATCAAGTTCTCTCGACAATGCTGTTATGTTAACGTACCATATGCGGGATACGCATAAAAATAAAAAAGGCAAACAAAATAAAAGACGGGTTTCCATGGGGTTGTAACCTGATCTCAGTACAATGCGTATATTGTACTTACTTACTTACACTCATTATTATTAAACGGATGCGATAAGATTTGATTCTAATTTTAACTCTTTAGTTCTTACTCGATTCTCGATATTTATATTCAGCATTGTATGCAATTTTGATAATAGTTCCCCTCAAATGTATTATTTCTTGACTGTTCCCCGCCAAGTATAACCTGGCCCTCTTTAAAGAACGAGTGAATAGGCACTACCTAGGCAAGCATGCTCCACCTTCGTCCGCATCGTCACTTACCACCAGGTGAGATAGCGGACAAATGCTTGCCTATCAACAATAAAAAAAAAAACATTTTTACGGATAGAATTTTCACTGATTCGAATAAGATGAAGCTTGGCCGTAAATTCCAACATTACTTTTTTCTTATTTGGCCCTTACGAAGCCCGACAGCAGAATGGATCAGATAAAAAAAAGGAACTTACGACTATAATGGAAACGTTTATACTCCGAAATGGCTTATTAAGTTGATCGAGTGTAACTATTCGCATTCGAACCTTGTTTTCTTTTTAATAATAAATCTTTATCTTATTTCGCTTAAATATTTAGCAATTTAAATGACGTATATACATATAGTATTACAAAGTCAAATATTTAATAAGCTAAGAAAATTGCATATTAATTATTTTTCAATTTAGGTAAAACCGACGTAGCAGTGCAAATAATATCGAACCTGTATCACAATTTCCCGTGGCAGCGTACACTGGTCGTCACTCATAGTAATCAGGCACTTAACCAACTGTTCGAGAAAGTGGCTGAGTTGGACGTGGACGAACGCCATCTCCTACGTCTTGGGCACGGAGAGGAATCTTTACAGACGGACAAAGATTTTTCGAGGTTTGTTCATATATATAGATAACTAGGAGAATATTTACTTATTGTCGATGTAAACATTACATTGTTTTTTAATAAAATTTAAGTACATACTGTTACGTACATAGGTAATAAATAAAGCTATTTTTAGATACGAAATGAACTGCATACATCTAAAGGTTGCAATGATAACCCATACATACCAACTACACCTAGATATAGATAAAATTTACTCGAGTAACGCGTAATCGGCGCACATATTAATATATTTTTTTATGTTTTGTGAAATTGAAATCATTGAAATTAAAAAAATATTAAAAAAAGAACACAATTATCTGTATTTGTGTAATATTTCTATTTATTATACTATCACATTTATGTCATCCACGCATTGTCAGAAATTACATTTCATCTAAGATTTGGGTCGAGAGATGACTTGAAACCAAAGTTTTTCTATGACAACTTACATTAACCCTACACCTAATTACCGTTAGATACGGGCGAGTAAACTACGTGCTATCAAAGAGATTGGAGCTGCTAGACCACGTGTCACGGCTCCAGCGTACCCTCGCGGTGGGAGGTGACGCGGGCGCCACCTGCGAACTGGCGCATCACTTCCACGTCTACCACGTGAGACCGAGATGGCGGACTTTCACGAGGATATGTGAAAAGGATGAGGTAAGGATATAGGAGATGAGTTACAGTAGGTACGGCCTACAGTTAGTCCTACTGTCCTGAAGTTAGCTGTAAAAGTCTAGTCCAGATTTAATTTTAAAATGTTTCCTCCTTTTTTTTCTTCAGCTTCATTCCACGTGTAGCGGGGTAGGCAGAGAAAGCCTAGAGTTAATATAGGCGGCTTCGTAGTTTCCGCCGAATACTGAAGGCATTGCATGTTGAGCGGCGGTGAATGATTGTTACTCTTGACTTATGGGGGGTATCCCGAGAGAACAATGCACAAAAGTCAACTTCAGAGCACCCACGACTCGTCGCCGTACTTAATGTATCTTAACTTATACAATCACTTAATGGTGTGTGCACTCTGTTTTTTCACTGCAAACGCTATGGTTGTGATCTTTACTCAGGGATATTTTCCGTCCCTCGCTTCTAATGCATGGCGTCGAGTTACCATAAAAACGAATAGTGGGACACGGGGCTATACTAGATTCTCTTTGCCTATCTTCAGAAACGGTCAAAAATAATAGCAAACAACTGTTAAATTTGTGTGTTTACTACTTCTATTTTTGGATTAAGTATATGAAAAGTCGTTACGCACATACGTAGGAATTCACTCTATAGAGTTTATATTTAGTTTTATGTTTCTTGAAAACACAATTAAACTAAGAATATATACTCGTAGAACGAAACATAATTGTGGATTCGATCCCAATTATGGACTATGAATATTTTATTTCATACTCTGGAAAATTAAAATGATACCTTGAATTCTGGCCACTCATCTAGTATTGTCTCGAATTGGGAAGGACAGTGGAAAAGAGTATGTGACATAAAGTTCTGCCCACCTACCACTGTATGTAGCACCCAATTTAGTCAGCAAGTTAAATATATTTGTTTTATTCTAATCATTTTTTTTATATGTGGCAGTCCAAGTCTATAGAAACAATTAGTAAGGAGTTTCCGTTCCACGAATTCTTCGACGATGCCCCGAAACCGCTGTTCCCTGGAAAATCTTATGAACAGGACATGGAAATTGCAAAGAGCTGTTACAGGTAAATGTATTATATGTTCACCAGTTAATTCAAAAAATGCAATACTAATATATAATAATCTATCAAAACTTAATATTTTGTGAAGTAATCTAAAGTTTATTTGCATTTATATGGTTTATAGAATCATATCATCCTAAACATATAGAAGTATATTTTAAAAAATATACAAAAATGTTTTCCCGTCTGATCTCATGATCTGAAAACTTAAATATATATTTTAGGTACATAGACCACATTTTCGAAGAACTAGAAGAATTCAGAGCCTTCGAGCTATTGAGGTCTGGTCTAGACCGATCCAAGTATCTACTGGTGAAGGAAGCCAAGATCATCGCAATGACGTGTACTCACGCAGCTCTAAAACGTTCTGAACTTGTTGAAATGGGTATGTATAAATCCTATTTTATGTAGCTTCATGCTGCCTCGCGCATATTGCATAGGGAACCTAGTGTTAAGACACTCCGTTCCCTACCCTATATTTCAGACATTTTTATTTCTTATCCATACTCTATAAGTGTATTATAATAATTATAAATATAAAAATCTTTCTCAAATTCAAACTATCATGGGATAGTTAGTCTACTGTTTTATATAAAACTTTGTTTCTTTTACAATTATAATAAGAATAAATTGGTCTTATTTTAAAACTAGTTTCTTGTACAGACGACTTGTAGACTTACATCGTAATTAACAAAAAAATAAACTTAGCATTTTCTGCGAATTAATTAATATTTTGAATTTCATGTAACAAAATAATCTATACAGGTTTCAAATACGACAACATACTAATGGAAGAATCGGCCCAAATCCTGGAAATTGAGACTTTTATTCCACTTTTGCTTCAAAACCCTCAAGATGGCAGATCTCGGTTAAAACGTTGGATAATGATAGGAGATCATCATCAGCTACCGCCGGTGGTAAAGAACATGGCCTTCCAGAAGTATTGCAATATGGAGCAAAGTCTTTTCACCAGGATGGTCAGACTTGGAGTGCCTTATGTGGAATTAGATGCACAGGGGCGTGCAAGACCTACGTGAGTTTAATTTTTATTTTTTACTCGTCTTAAAAGAGCGAAGAAATTTCTTTGTGCGTGGGTATCGAACCCACACCTCCCGTTCTATATATTAGATGTCATTCAACTGTGATGATGCCATGGAATATTATGCTTATTTTATTTGATCGTTTACATTTTTTTTTCACATATTTACATACATTTCTTTGTGTCTTAATCACTCATTAGTTTATTGTTTCTTCCTTTGTTCGGAAATCTTAACCGCATCTTATCTTGTCAAGAGATGAGTCACATATATATACAGCCATAGTAACTTAGTATCATAAATTAAACATAACAAATTTAAATCTTGATCAAATATTTAAAAATTACAGCTAAATTCAATGCAACAGTAAATTCATTAATTTGATTAACCTTTTTCTTGCTAAATAGGTATATAATTTAAAAAATAAAAAAAACAACCGTTGTTGAGATTATTTTGTTAGAGAATACTTTTAACAAAGGGAACATTGCATTTGTGACATTAAAAGTGTCAACCATTTTCTTATCATGATTATTCTATTTTGCAAGGACAATAGTACAATAACACATAACAATATGAATGTTACCTTTGTCTCTCTAACAAACAGAAGTTCTTTCTTCATTCAGTCTTTTCTTCATATTTTTATGTATGATATCTGAACGAAGAAGCATTATGAATGCATTCGGTGATACAAATTTTATTTTCTTATAAAACTTGTTGTCAAAGTTGATTATTAAATTAGTGTTAAAAAATATATACAAAAAAGAAAGTATTTAACGCTGCGATTTTTTTGCTAGAATAAAGAAAAATGAATAAATGAATTCATTGTCTCTAGTTGTAAATTGTAATCGAATACTAGTCTAGTTGTAAATTGTAATCGCTCGATACAACCATCGATTACTAGGGCTATATCTATAAATGTAGGCGTAGATAAGCGAATATTACTTACGTGTGTGTCAAATCCAAAAATGATCATGATATCAGAATTCATATGACATCAACTAATTTACATGTATTATTAACTTATCTATAAATTTAAATATATATTTATTTATGATTATTCAAATATAAAGGATATTTTATATTTGTTGGTCTGCTGGTGTGGTGACTGTCTGGCTGTCAGTCTGTAGAGTGTGTATTCGATTCTCCTAACTAGGAGCAGTTGTGCAAACAAGAGTTTTTTTACTATGTAGACTAAATTTTATTTTATTATGTGAGTATATATTTAAAAATATACATATATACCCTAGTAACCGTAATAAATGATGTTCTGAAAATCGAATTGGAAGGCCTTGAAATAAATGTTATGGTATTTATCGGATAAAACTTTTAAATCGAAAAATCTTTTTAATACTAATTTAGTACAATAGAAATAAATTACATGCGCCATTCTATAGCTCCATAGATTTTAGAAATACATAAATTTGTATATTTTTCTGCTGTAAAAGAATAAATGTTTGCCAAATAAAAATATTTATTACCAATTCCGTTTAATAATTTAAATGCGAATGTTTATATAGAAGTTAGATATTGTTTTGTTATGACAATACGCTTCTTTCGTCTTCGTGACGTCACGCTTCTTTTGTTATGTAATCGAGTAAGAAGAAGGAGCTATTGTTACTAAAATAAAATAACGTGACATGCATTAATTCACATT
>HE670891.1:63267-73499 GCA_000313835.2 Heliconius melpomene melpomene | reverse complement strand
CTGAAAAGATAGTAATTATTTAGCTTTCTAAGTACATATTATTATAAGATAATATTATATAATAAAATAATATTATATTGTAAAGATACCTAGATATAAAAATAAAAAGAGTTTTTTAACAACTTATTATTGCTTACCTCGGTTCCACATAATATTTTTGGTATCGATATTCAGCCTTGTAAATTTGGCTCTCTCTTCTGGGGTGAGAGCGTCAGGGTCGACCTTGTTAATACCCAATCTCTTCAGCCGCCTCAGCTGTATTGCGGAAAATTTTCTCACTCCTTTAATCTTTGGCACAAGACGGTCATATAAAGGACCATCTTTTTGAGTCAGTTCGTGGAAAATTCTAGCATCCATTTGGGCAGCTAAAAGATTGTTGGCGGCAGTTACTGCATGTATGTCTCCGGTGAGATGAAGATTAAAATCTTCCATGGGAATCACCTATTGAAAGTAAAGGATTAAAAATATTTAATATGTATCTAGAATATTTAGTTAATGTTAGGCCAGTCGTGGCGCAGAAGCACAAGCGTGTAACTGTAAACACGATAGGTTTGATTCCTACTCGAGGAAATGAAATATTTAATATTTTCAATTTTCACGGAATACAATGAAAAGTTAATGTTACCTAAAAAAATACTTGCCTGCGAGTATCCACCACCAGCTGCTCCTCCCTTTACACCGAAAGTAGGACCTTGACTGGGTTGGCGCATGCAAGCAAAGGCATTGCGACCGCGATGGGCGCCCAGTGCTTGAACGAGACCAAGCAGTGTTGTGCTTTTACCTTCTCCTAACGGCGTCGGTGTAATTCTGTTAGAAAAATATTTTTTTATATAAATATATTTTATTACATACTTAATTGTAGATGTTATAATTTTGAAAAAGGGCCGGACCAGATGAAGAACATAGGTGAGTACCTATATGAAATTGAATTGTCTCTCTCTCTCTCTCTTTAAATTATTTCCAATATAGAAGTCGTATAACAATATTTTTTTACTTAGGTAATACTGACCCTGCAACGACAATATATTTTCCACTGGGATCTCCATTCAGGCGGTCGAGTACCGACAGCGATATTTTCGCCTTGGTATTGCCATATTGGGAAACTTCGTTCGGGAACAGTCCGATTTCCTCCGCCAACTGTGTTATATGTTTTGGTTTTTGAGAACGGGCAATGACGATGTCACTGGAATTTGGTAAGAAAAACATTTGTTTTTAATTTAATTTACTATATTATTTATATTTAAGTATCTAAAGCAATGATATATTAATGAAATAACCAGAAAAAGCAAATTTAAATTTCAAATTGGTGCATTAATTTTTTGTTAAGATTTGTTCACATTACTTTTGTTCTTTTATTCACACGGATTTAAGAATAGGCTATAACATTAGGATTTGACACTTAGTTCCGACCTGAAACATGCTGGTACATGTGGTACTAGCCAACAAATAATGATATGCTCCAAACCTAGGCACAGGAGATAACGTATTCAATCTCAACGCCTGCAACGGCCAGCTCTTGCTGGACACGCGGTCGAGCTGCCTGCGCGCCGCCAGCACGGTGTTGCGCATGAGCATGGCCACCGTCATGGGGCCCACGCCGCCAGGCACCGGCGTCACGTGGCTCGCCACCGCCGCCGCCTCCGCGTACGCTACGTCGCCTACCAGGCGTTGTCCGCTGGCTTTTGTGGAATCTAGAAATTGTTATCGATTTTTTTTAGTTATGAATGAATCTTGCAAGAATGAGATTGTCAGGATCGTTTTGTGGTTTACTAAATATAAAATTATGGATAGATATACCTACAAGATTTTCATTATTATTAACAATTATTTAATTTACACTATGTTCATGATAAATTAGTAAGAAACTCAGTAAAAACTAACAATAGACATATAACAAGTATCAGATAAAGATTATTTACCAAATATTTGAATTTTAAATTTCGATTTTTTCTATGAATTCCTCCAAATTAGCATTTTTTATCACATCGTCTTTAATAAACTTTCTAAGACGTCACAAAAAACACTAATTTACTCTAAAATGTGTAACCACCATAGTGTACCTAATGACTGCACTGACCGTCTATAGTGATTGTGTGATATAATTATTTGTAAACAACTCATTGAGGCCCAGTCATTGTTATATGCTAAGATCTTCATGCTGCTATTAGTGACAAGTAATTAGTACACTATCAAATATATTTTATTAAAGTAGGTACTATATATATAAAAGAGGCCGATCGTAGCTCAGGGGCACAAACGTGCGATTTTAAACGAGACAGGTTCCGCCACTCAACACGCAATGCTTCCAGAATTTCCGGCGGAAAGTGGAGAACGGAAGTGTCTTAACACAAGGTTTTTTTCTATGGAAAGGGCAGAATACAAGTTCCTACGAAATCGCACTGTAGTGGAGTGGTGTCCAGGTTTCCTCTGCCTACCCTGCTTTGTGCGAGATTCAGGGGATTCAGGCAGATTCAGCTTCAGCTGATAAAAAAAACTATGCATACAGCAAACACGACCTTTTGCATTCACGAGGTAGTCCAAAACCTAGACATTATAGTGATGTATCGCCTTACCATAAAAAAATCCAGATGGGTGAGGAAACTACATCCAAAATTTTATCCGAATTTGATGTTTTCTTTGACAATTTACACAGTTACCTAAATAAAACAACTGTTATTTATTAATAGAATAAATGGGTAAACTAATTACTTACCAGGAATAGGATTTATTCCACAATCTATGACCACAGCGCCCGGCTTGATCCACGATCCTCGCACCAGCTCGGGCTTGCCTATAGCAACTACTAAAATATCGGCAGTCTTCGTCTAGAATATGAAACATAAGGAACTGAGCTCTAATGACTTTACTTTTACAAATAGACTGCTAATATAGTCTTATCGATAGTTTTTTTAAACATGTATTTATATGATAACAACTTAGTAGTTCACGTTTCTTATATTATTCTTTCGTGTGTAATCTTATTCACCAACCTATGGAATATATTTCTTTATATTAAACAGAATAATAGAATTTCCATTGTTACTTACAATTTCACTCAAGTTCTTAGTTTTGGAGTGACACACAGTGACGGTGGCGTTCTCCCATTTCAAAAGTTCCGCGACAGGAGTGCCCACAATCCTACTCCTGCCGAGGACTACTGCGTTTTTACCGGAAATTGTGACACCAGTGCGCTTGATCAGTTCTACGCAGCCCGCGGGAGTACAGGGTACAAATCCTGACATATCACCCAGCGCGACACGCCCTTCGTTGTTGGTGTTCAGGCTAGATTAAATTTAAATAAGATAATTTAGTCTTTTTGTATACCTTTTTTTCCAATATATCCCAATATATTTACATAAATTGAGATTTATAAGAGGGAACCTAGTGTTAAGTCACTCCGTACCCCACTTTCACATCGACGCATTACGTGTTGAGTGGCAGAACTTAACGCCGCGCTTTGTCTTGTTATCAGAGGTTATAAATTAAAATATTGATAACCAAGAATAGAGTGAGATTCGAACCCACAACCGTCATATTTATTAATATTTATTATTTAATTTATGTTAAAGTTCTTAAGACATACCCATCGACATCTTTATGCGGTGACACGGCATCAGTCACGAGGTGCGCGTCCATGGAATTCACAGAATCCAACGGCATCTGCACGATGATGCCGTGCACCAGCGGCGAATCATTGAGATCGCTTAGCCTCGTTAGCAGCTACAAAAAGAATATATTATACTATACTAAAAAGAAAAGAAAATAAGTGTCTTAACAGAAGGATACAGCGTGAAGCTATGCATATCATTAATATTGCGATATCCAAAATTTTCCATTTATATCTATAAATAAATGTTATAATAATTAACTTATTACGACAATAATATATTATCAAACAATATTGTTTAGTTACATCATGAGAATAACAAACTCTTCAATATCATGGCGCAGGGGTGGAGGTCAGGAGCTAGCGATATCGCACGCGGCGAACAAACATCGTAAAATTTATTTAGGTAAATACTTGAAGATTTAGATTAACTATTTTACATTGTAACCTCTCAATTTAGATAGCCCAAAAGGTTATGTAGGTACCAGTGAAGTAACCTTCAGATCACCTTTTGTGATATAGAATACCTATATATCACAAAAGTCTTAATAAAGTCTCTATATTGTCTTATTTTTTCAGCTTCATGCTTGAAGCCCATGTAGCCGAGTAGGCAGAGGGAGCCGAATGTTAAGACACTACGCTCCCCATTTTCCGCAGAATTCTGAAGGAATTGAGTGGTTAGTGGCGTGTACTGCCCCTTGCACCACGACTGGCCTCAAGCTGTCATAATTGATAATTGTGTTAATTATACTTTTTAACTTAAATTCGAAAGCAATAAGTATTTAAATTCTTTAAAAATACGAATCAATATGAAATAAAAAAATATTCGGGAAAAGATTTATACCGACCAGCTAGCTATCAATTTACCTCAGATTGATTAATTTCACGTGGCAACTTGATATGTTCAGCGATGATGCCGATATGTTCGGCTGCCCTCAGCTTCATACGAATGTAGACGTTGGAGTCCTCACGGCCGCCCACCTGCACAATGGCGAGCTTCGGCTGGAAGCCGGGGCTGCGCTTGCGCATCTCAGCCACTTCCTCCTTAAGCTCATTCTCGATTGATCTGGACATAAGATACCTACATTTTAACAGATTTTTACTGATTAAAAATCATGGATTGGCATCTCTGCCAACTGCCAACCCTGATATGCGTGAAGCTGGAAAAAAGAAAATATATATTTTTCGAAATAATAATTAGTCCATACGTTTAGGCCTATGTCCAACAGTGGACAAGAGATGGCTGTTGATGATGATGATGATACGTTTAGAAGTTTGTTTGTAGTAAAGTTACACTTTCGTATTTTACCAATTTTTTAGCCAATAAAAATTAAACAATAAATATATATAACAAATGTATTACATATTTTTTCATAAAAAAATGGATATATTGCTAATTTATTGTATTAAAAGAACTAAAGGAAAAAAATACCGAGCGACTTGTGTCCCGGAAATCACTAGTGCCGCCATTCTAACAAGTAGACTGATAGAGTATAAGAAAACCACTAAAATTGCTGATACACGAACGCCTTCGCAATCATAACCCTCGATAACCTTTAGAACATATCAATTACTCTTTACGTACTCAACGCTGTAGCGCACTTTTATTATATTAGTAAAATTTTAAATCTACGAGCTCGTTTAGGTAACGAGGAAAAGCGCGGCGTTGAGTTCCACGGCGGAAAGTAGAGAACGGAAGTATCTTAACGGTAACGGAATGTCTTAATATTAGATTCCCTATGCGTACTTAAAAAAAATTTAAAACACAATAATAACAAATATGGTTCTTATAACGCTAGCTGCTTACCGACAACATTTTTCACAAAATAATCTTGCACGCTCAACACTTCTATGTAACATACGAATAAAATTAAACTTTATCATATTTTTCAAATTGAGTAGGTTTATTTAATTTTATAGGATTTTTTTTTCTTTTAATATAAATTTTACTCAATTATTAAAGAAATATCACCAAATCTTCTAATAATAAACTAGTAAGTATAAGAAGTTATCGAAATATGATTGCTTTCGCTTGCCTTTGACTCCAATTTACCAAACTGCTTAGATAAATCAATGTTCATGTTAATTACATTTTTATACTGTCTTGTTATATTGTGACTTTAGATTTATTTATACTTATTTAAGAACAAATAAGTATTTTTTAAATTTTGTAAATAGCAGAAACTTTATTTTCCAAATTTACTTCATAAATATTTCACTTCTTCGATTGGGGATCGAACCCAAAACCGTCACACCCTTGTGGCGCTGCGCTACAACGGCCTCTAATAATACCTACACTTTACACTTAATTAGATTCATAAGACAATTACATACATAGTAACTTATATGAAAGTATGAAAGTAGTGTTCCGACACTGAACACGGAATGCTTCGTAATAAAAATCGAAAGAAAAGTTTGAAACAGTGTCTTAACACGTGCTGTTTGTGTGCGGGATACGGCGTGATGATGATTTAATTTTAATCATGATTTTTGATATGAAAGAGCAACGAATATTTTACCAGCGACCACAAGAAATCGTAAAAATTGTACCTAATATTAATATTTTTGTCTTTCAGACTAAATATGAATATGGTAAAGGTATAATTTTAGTGTCGGTTCCCCTTCAGTGAACCTAATAATTGATTTAAGTAAATTGTAATACTAGCTATCCGATCCTGACTTCACTCGTGAAAACTTTGATTCTGAAATTTAAGAACTTGTAACAAGTTTTTACCTATTACTTATACAAAAACCATAATATGATTTCCTGGAGTCTCCATTCTATATTAATTTGTCGAATAAGTATATCATAGAGAATCCAATGACGGAGAGTGTTCGATATCGTCAAATTTGAAAAAAAAAGCAAATTATGGAAATGTTTACCTAAATCAAATTAATTTACGTTTAACTTTAATAGAATAGATTCTAAATATAATACAAGTAAGTATTTATCATACTGTTACAAATTAGGACAATGCGAAATCTTGTCGTAGTGTTTTCGTCGGTAGATAATTATATAACTATACAAAATCAGCTTCACGCTCTATCCCGCAAATATCAAGGTAGGCAGACAAAATCTCCTTAAAAAGTATAATTAGTTTTTTGGAAAAGTATTCATATTTATAGCATAATATCTTGCTTACTAGTGCATAAAGGACGGTCATAATAAGGAAGGAAATAAATTCATATATCACTACACACATAAATTATAACATTAATTTTTAAACAATATGACTACATTTTGTTCACAATTTCATTATTTTATGACTTTAAAATTTTGTTTAAAATACTTTTCACTCCATTGGCGCTCTTATTTATTTTTCGTACGTAAAATAGAGACAAAAAACAAATAAAAACTGAAAATATAAGAACCTAGAACCTACCGTGTATCGATGTATGTTTCGCGTCTACATTTCAGTTGATTATTAATTCGATATAATTAATGATTTATAAAAAGTTGTATATAATATCTAAAATGACATAAAAATATCAACAAAACAAATAATGCCGACATTATAGGATCACCTTGCCTATGAAAGGAAAAGGATAATAATGAAATAAATATAGGTGTTTACTTACAAAAGAACAGACTCTATATCTTCAGAAGTTTTCCACATTTTTGATAAATTATGGTTATAGTTTCATCACAACATCACTTATCACAAATTATTAGTTCACTTCTTGTAGCGAGACCGCCTGCGCAAGCGCAACTACTTTGCTATGGCGACTTTACGGCAAAAAAAACTGGTTCTACCACTTGAGCAAATAGCTTTATTTTACATTCATACCCACAAATATCTGTAAATATTTTTCCGTATATATTTTTCGTATATTGAATAATGAAATGTAAATTAGAATACCATATAACGGTGTCGTCGTGACTTGAATAATTAACACAGCTTTATTGACGCCAAAAAATATCAGCTGGTTATTGTTATCCAAAAATATCTTTTCGATATTAAATATTATTACATGTGTATGAAAATATTTAAATTAAAAAAAGTATTTTTATTTGCATAATATTACGTAAAATGTTTAAAACGTCACAACGAAATGTTACATAACATATATTTAAAGAAGCATGGGAGGGCGGGATAGGGGGTTTGTCCGTGTCCATCCTAGACTACTCTGGTGCTCACCCCAGAAATTTAGGTTTAAAGATATTTATTTCTCAAAAAAAGACTTACTAGAGAGAGAATTACTAGAGGGTAGAAATGCTCTATTAGTATAAAGTTGTAGTTACAATGAGTGATTTTATAATATTTTTATAGTAGCGTTTTATATTTGTATTTAGGATAGTTTATGAAATTATATTAAGATAATTTAGATTTAATAAGTATTTAAAGTATAAAGAGTTTATACCAGCAACAACAATTTCACTAACAAATAATCAATAAAAAGTTAAAAAACAACACAGCAAACTATATAAAGTCCAGCCGTATAATCTGTAATGGCTAACTTGTAGGCTGAGGCACCCCATTTAATATTGTTCAAATAAGCAATTTAATATTCCAAGCTATTAGCTTAGAGTTCGAAGTCTTTCTCTAAACCTACCGTAGATCACTTAACAAGTTTCAATAACAAAAGTCCGTAATTAGCGTAGATAAAAATATTATTTGTTGAAGCGGTCATGGGGCAGGGGCACAAGAGTGTAACTGTGACGCGACGGTTGTGGTTTCGAATCCCACTAGGAGGAATATATTAATACTTATTAATATTTTCAATTCTTCGCCCTGGAACAAAGGCATAAATAAGCGCGGCGTTGAGTCCCACCATTCAACACGCAAATGCCTTGAAAATATACCTGGAAATGGGGAACGGAGTGTCCTAGGTTCCCTCCGCCTTCTCTCCGGCTATAGCGTAAAAATGTGTTTATGTTACTTTGTAAGAAGAAAATTATGAATTGTTGAAAAGGTAAATATCGTTAGCGTCAGAGCGTTTTTTGATTAAAAATCTTAGCGCAAATGATTGCTTGTATTAAAAAAAAATATCTCTCTATTCTGTATTGCAAACAGAGTCGTTTGTGAACAATGTTTATTGTCTATTGCAAAAAACGTAGTTTTACAGTCAGAAAAAACTGTACTGACACCGACGATGTTTATGAAATGAAAGTTTAAAAAAAATAAAACAAAAATGTCATATTCAATAGTTTATTTATTTCTTAAACATCACGTGTCTGAGTCAAAATAAGCAAAAAAAAGTCTCCTAAATAATCACATTGTCATTCTATATTGAATATTCAAGAATGGTTGTTTTTTCTTCTTTGTATAATGGTTTCATCCTTATATCGAGATTAGCAATCACAGTCGAATTATGGATATTGGAGGCAATTTGGATTTTAATTATTACTATAAAATATTAAGTAATAACAAAAAACATGTAGCATATACATTATATGTATGTATAGTACATATAATTGCAATGTAAACAATTACAAGAAGTTCAAGTTTCCATATAATTAGATTTTTTAAACATCTCAAATCAACTCCAAAGAATTATATTTATTTATTAGCCTTAATTTCTACTTAAAAACTATACTGAAAACAAAAACAATCTTAAACTACAACAGTAGACTATAGTTGAATATAGATTCTTTCATTATATTTCTTTTCACGAAAACTATTTATCAACTAAAAACTTAAGTATAATTAACAACGATTTACGTAATATATTTCAAAGCTTAAAGTAACTTTAAAAAAATAATTTTCTTTTGATCCACATTTTAAATTTAAAATATTAATTTTGAGTCATTTTTGAAAATCATCAATTTGAAAAAATAAAAAAAAACATTTATCTCATACTTTTTAAGATTGTAATATTCTCAAGTCTTCTTCCTCTTTCTCGTTGTGTGAATTAGAACTCAAATGTATGCGCATAGCGTGCGCGGGCATCGCCGGGGTGCCGCATAGCTTACACTCTAATGTTGCTGTCGATGATATCGATGCTCTGTAATTATAAAAATTGGGTTATAATAACTAAAAAATATATACCAGTACCAAGTCGTGACCGCGTGGATTAAGCTGTAAATGTATGTACATTCTGCGAGTAAACAATGCGCAAAAGTTCAGAAAGCCTAAGTTAAATAACAAATACTTTGGAAAAAAAAATTAATATTTGTTTCTTTAATTTAATTTGCTCCGCTATGGTAAGACTTGAGTTTTATTAATCAACGTGCATCGTTTTTTTAATAAACCCCCATTAATTTAATTTATGCGCATCTAGAGATATTTTCCAGGAGGATCTAATTTCCAATGGCTGCCACTGAAATGTCTTAATACTAAAGGGATGGAATGCCTTAATACTAGATCCCCAGGTTCCCTCTACCTACTCTACCATATGCAGAATACAGCGTGAACTAAAACACAACAACAGAACCTAAGACCACATCACCTGCCAACCAACATTCTCAGCTCATCCAGGTCCCGCTTCAGCTGCAGCATGTGTTCCCGGTTGGCGGGGCGCAGGTCGAGGGGCGTGTGTAGCGGGTATAGCAAGGGACGGCGCGGGAGGGACGCCAGGTCTATCTCCAGCAGGTCGTCCTTGGGAGCGGTACCCCACTCCCACGCGCCTACCACGCTTTCCGTTTCGCGGTGCTTGCGACGTTTCTTAGTAATCTGTAATGTTT
>HE670891.1:7467-44623 GCA_000313835.2 Heliconius melpomene melpomene | reverse complement strand
GTCTCAAAAACAAATCTACGCGGGTTACCAACAAATAAATGATTGTTTGATGTTGAAGTTGACGTATCACAACTTACATTTTACAATACTAATATTGCTAGGATTAAAAATGCAAAAATAAATCCGCTGTTTAATATTAAAAATGCTATATTAGACCGATTTTAGATTTACCGCACAGAAAAAGCTTTTTTTACTGATTATATATTTTCATACAATACATATATGCTATTTCTGTTTAGACCAGTCAATAGAAAAAATGTAAGGATTGCTACCGTTCTGATATGCATTTGAATAATTCAAATAGGCAATTATTATAAGCACTTTTGAATCGTCGAATGAACATATGAACAAAAAGCTACCACCGGTTCGGAAGGCAGTTCTGCTGAGAAGAGCCGGCAAGAAACTCAACAGTTGCTCTTTACAAAATCAATGGTACAATCTATTACATTTGCTGGCAGCTATCCTGCATTACATTCAAAAGACATTACTTCCATACATACTTATCCTCTAAATACTCTTGAACAGTGTAATAAGCTTTACTTGTTAGAATTTTTTTACAGATATTTTAAATTTTGGTAGTGGCAAACTAAGAATACACTGCGGAATTTTATTATATACACGTATACTCAGACCCATAAAAGATTTATCAACTTTTTGGAGGCGAAAACTTGGTGTAACAAGCTTATCTTTATTTCTCGTTCCTATCGTATGACTGTCACTATTTTTGCTATGACAATGTATATTTTGTCGGACAAAGAGAATGTTATAATATACAAATTGGGAAGCAACTGTAATAATACCTGCATCTTTGAAAACATCTCGCAGAGAATCTCGAGCTCTTAGATTATAAATATATCTCACGGCTCTTTTTTGGAGAATAATATTACTGTTTGTCAAATAAAATTGAATATCTTGTATTTAGATTGCTTTCCCACTCGAGGAAATGAAATATTTAACATTTTCAAATCTTCGCTCTGTTAAGCTCCCACAAAGTGCGGCGTCAATATCTGTCATTCAGCACACTCGAAAAAATTCGTGGTAAGTGGGGTGCGGAGTCTTTTAATACGATATATTATATATTATTAGTAAGTTAGTTAGTAGTTCTTGTTCCCTATAAATCCTAATCTGTATAGGTATCTGTATATTGAAAATGTAACTTGTTGTAAAGTAATAGAACCTAAATCAATGATATTATATTTTTTGTCTGCGCGTTTATGCATACTAATTTCTCAATTGCAATGCATTTTTCTCTATTGTGTAAACTTACCATACCATTGTTTCTTTAATTTTTCGTGCACCCCCCAGAAAAGTTGCTAGCAAAAAAATTGCATGGATAAATAAAAAAAAATCATACAAACAAATTCCTTCAAAGCTAAATTCCAAGCCCTTTTTTAAATATTTTTAGATTTGCCTCGCCGGGTAGAGATCCAACGACCCTCGCGTTTATAATGGACCAATCATCTTGAATGAAGTTAAAAAATGGCAAGAAAAAGGTTATTCAAATAAAACCAAGACTTGTTCCAGTTTATATATTTCATACCATAATTGGCATAACAAAAATACTCAGATCATTTAAAGAAGAACTGATTTTTCACAATTACAATAACTATATTAGGAATTACGGCCGCATATATTTATTATGCATAAAACCACCATATCTTAAAACACTATAAACAAACTTTTTTGATATAATAAGTAAATCTGCTTAATATTAATGTTACAGTTTACAATCGATACTTTCCGATCACACTAGTATTACAAGTAGTTATACATTGCCAATGAGGATCTATTGATATAGTGTGAAAGGACTTAAATATATTTTCACTTTAATGTGATGGAACTTAGTCCTTCCTCCTGGTTAACCTACTCCACTTTGCACGATACCTAGATGGAACCTAGTATAATCCATTTATATTTACTTAAACAAATTAATTTTTGAAATAATTCTTAAGTACATACACATAGTAATATCGTCGGCTTAGAATGTAAACGTGCTAAATCCGTTTTTTGACATTTCATACGTTTTTTTTTTCAAAAATTATATTTGAAAATGCTATTATTTTTTCAAAAATTAATAAAAAATTACCTTTAGATAATATACGTATAGCTACTCATAATTTATTGAAATGTATTTTGTCCCTCTTGTTAATTTGCTTAATAAACTGTTAGCAGGTTTACTCTAAGCTGACGCTGCGATGATTGATAATCATTTTAATTATAATTAATAATATAAAGTTAACTGAAATCCTACACCTGTATTTATAAAACAGAGAAGACATTAGACTATTTTAAACTTAGAAAGCAAGATAAAGAGATAATAAACATAGTGTTGTAAACTAAGGACGTAATTTCATCTTTGGTAAAACAACAATGGGGACTAACAGATGTTTCTTAATTATTTTGAAATTTTCATAAATACTTATAGAGGATATTATAAAAAAATATATATAATAAAAAAAAGAAAGTTAAATTATTATCATTTTTATATATTTTTTTTGTAAATCACAATATGTTAGCTCCCCCACTGTAGTATTTGACTAGGAAGATTGCTTTCTGTACTTATATTTTTCACTGGTGCATGACAGATATTTATTAGATAAAAAAGTAAAGTAAAATTTTATTTACTTCTATAATTATAATATTATGTTTTACATGATTAGTTTTCCTAATAAACATTAATAAGTTAAATTAAGTTTAAAAGTTTAGTAGACATTAATAACATTACAAGGATGAAGAGACCGACATATGATTAAGAAAAATCAATTAAGATTGTAATAATAAAATGCATAAAGAAATTAATTACATACTAAAATTACGAACATTTATGATATATCGATTGCATAAATATACGAAGATATTGATTACGCAACGATTTTTTTTAGTTTCACGCTGTATCCCGCATACTGCTGGAACCTAGTGTTAAGATACTCCGTTTCCTATTTTCTGTCAAATTTTGGAGACATTGTCTTCTTATCAGAGCGAGACAATTTTTTTTTTTCGAGTGGGAGTCGAATCTCTA
The DNA here is from genome assembly GCA_000313835.2 of Heliconius melpomene melpomene. Taxonomy (NCBI): domain Eukaryota; kingdom Metazoa; phylum Arthropoda; class Insecta; order Lepidoptera; family Nymphalidae; genus Heliconius; species Heliconius melpomene. The sequence continues at coordinate 41,604 of HE670891.1, read as the reverse complement.
TAGTCAATAGTCGAGTTTACGGTCAAACGCTGAAACAACAGAGCCTCATGATAACGAAATTATAATTATTTGATAATTCTACAAAAAAATAATTCTTTTAATAAGCTTATAGTAGATTTAAAACCTTGATTGAAATAACTTGAAGTATAATTAATATAAAAATTATAAAATATTTGCATTCTCATGTTTAAAAAAAAAAGTTGCTATTAAATTATGCCAATTTTTGAAGTAAATGTAAGAGCGTATTAATTTTGTAAGCTGTTACATTGTATAAACATAATTGAGACACTCCCTTATTTACTTTTAGCTTGTATACCCATCCCCATATAATTACAATAACGATATAAATAAAACATATCTTATTCATAAATAAACTATTAAAAGACAATAATATTTCTAATTTCATAACAATAGTAATTGTGCGAATTATCATAACTCCATTTTAAAATATAATTTAAGCGTTAATTTTGTGTACAATTAAATATAAAATTTTAAAAATACAATTAATTTCTTTTACTGAATATAACTTTCTAGAATTTTCTAGAAATATTATTGATAAATTTAGAATATACAATACAACATGGGATCATAATTTTTATAATATTAAGAACAATAATGTACAAGTTACATTTATTTTTCGTTATGAAACTGAATTAATATTACTTTTACATTAATTTTTATAATTTTTACATTATTTGTGAAACTTCTGTACAAAATGTATATGCCATAGTAAACATATCTTAACAAAATAAAAAGTACTTGAGGGATGTTTGCAAATAGGCAAGTAATCATTTAGTTACCAAGTAAGATGTTAATAATAAATGAAATTGGGTATTTCCTACTATTGTTAAGTGCTTCTATTCTGATTTCTATAAACTATAAAGATTTTTTTTAATTTTATGTTTTATTTTATTTATTAACTAATATGCACTACTGTATACAATATTATAACGACTCTACATAATAAATAATTAGATAAAAAGACATTTGATACTTTGAAACAGACATCTACATTAACAATTTGTAATTTCATTGTAAAAATATTTAATGTTGATATTCAAAAATATATCCTATTTTCTTTGGATCTTTTTGTAATTTACTTTATTATTTGATCGATGTATAAACGTCAATAAGAGAAGTGGAATATCGATTAGATTTTAAGTTGAGTGGTTTCAAGTCATTGCCCGCACATCACTATTAAGGTGCAAAGATATACTATATAGCTATAGAAACCAAGCTATAGTGTTTTAATTTGTTTTATAAGCCATTGTTTTGTCCAAATATGTAAAGAACTCCTAGTTTTTATTCTATACAATACTGTTCTTATAGTAATGTATAATAAAATGTATAATCACATATGATATGTGATAGCCGAGAAACTGTTGTTAAACAATTTTTATATGTACCGCTTCCTGTAATCATGTATTACTTATTTATAATTAAATTCTTTGATCTTTTATATTTTTTATTAATTAAGATTTTTAATTAGCAGAGTAGGCAGAGAGAATCTAGTGTTAAGACACTCCGTCCACTTTTTGTCCAATTTTCGAGACATTTCATTTTGCTGTTGAGTGAGCATTCCTTTAATGAGAATCGAACACAATAACAGCCGTCACCGTACGTCTTCCTAACAAATATGTACAGCTGATGTATAGTTATTTTTTCTAATTATTTGTCTTAGACCTATTAAAGAAATATTAACATAAACTATTTATAACAATTTCATATATTATAAGATCATATTTTAATACTTCATATTTAATAATTTAGAATAAACAGTTAATATTAAAATGTCGACCATTTTAGGGATGATAAAACATTTTGTTTCTATTTTTCTTATCTATTGAATTTATTTTATTTAAATAATCCTTTTTCAAATGAATATAAGGATTAATTAAAACTATTAAAATAAGTTCATAATTGTCGCATTGTGTATGATATTTTGGTATTCTCATTAAATCAAATTATGTTATCAGTTTTACAATCCAATATACTTTGAGCATGGCAATATTATACAATTAAATATATTAAATAAAATAACATATATTATTTTTATATAAACGATATAAACTATAAAAATTTAGTGACAAGTGTCTACGTATTATAACTAATTCATGTTTTCAGTTAAAGTTTAAACTTAATATAACCACATCTTATACGACCACGTTTAGGGTGAATTCGCACTATAGTGCCGGTCACGGTTCGATCTCAGTTCGATCTTAATCTGTTAAAATATTTTTATATGACAAATATTCGTACCACTGAACGATAATATGAATGAAAATTCCCGAAGTCCGAAATCGGACTATAATATAGATTTAGTGCGTTCGTCGAATCTCTTTAATTTGTTTTTTCGATTTCCTTTGGTATTTAAATGTGAATATGGACTTTTTTTGAAACTATGATATTACACTACATAAATAAAAAAGATATACATAATATAAATAAAATAGTATAATACAAGAAGTAATGCTAAAATACTTGTTATTTTTAATTGTCCTTTGAAGGTTGTATGGACCATCCAAGAATGCGGCGGTCGAAGCCACAACTGAAGAAGTTTATATTAGACGAAATGTCTTCAGCCCACGCCACTGATGTCACCATGCGACGGTGACCCTAAAAAAAATGTGAAAAATAAATATTAAAATACATACATCTATTGAAATTAGTTTAAAGTTAATTAGAAAATTAATAAGATTAATTAATTTATAAATTCTAACTTTGTGTCTCGGGGTCAGTGGAATGTTGTCAGAACACGGCGACATAGCCTGGCCTGGATTTTGAATTTAGGTTGCCCGAAATCCGTATGGAGAATAATAATTTTACCAATAGATTAATATTTTTTTAAGGGCCAAATTTGAAATATGCTTATGAATGATACATCAGAATAACACATAGGCTACAATTTAAATTTAAAAATGTACAATTTGGCTATTATAACAAGTTTAAGTAGACAAAGTCGTGATGGAGTCGCCAGTGAAAGAAAAAAAGTGAATGCATGACCCAATGAACAACTAACTGATTGAATGATAGAACGAAGGTGTCACCTGTCTGCTGGAGCGCGGCAGGCGCGCCAGGCGCTGGCCCTGCAGGTCGAAGAGGCGCACCTGGCGGTTGTCGTGCGGGATAGCGATGAGGCCGCCGCCGCTGACACCCACGCGGTTCACGGAGGAGTCCGAACGGATGGTGGCCAGTGCTGAGCGCATGTTGCGCACGTCCCACACCTGGATTATTGTTCAACAACTGTTATATTGCTGAAGTTTCTTCTACGTTGCAGTGATATAGCTTGTGACTGTAAATGCGTCGGTTGTGGGTAGTTTTCCCACTAAGGGGAATGAATTATTTTAGTTTGCGCGCTCAAAAGCGCGGCGTGCAAGCATTTTCTCGTAAAAGTAGGCGGTACATGAGAAACGGAATGTCTTAAGTTAATGTTAAGCGTTAATGTAGGAGGGTCCCCTCTTCCTACCATGCAATCTAAATGTGAGGATAAAATTTAATTTAAAAAATAGGAATAATAAAATATATACTAACCTTAACAGAACGATCATCGGAGCCAGACACTACTTTATCTTCACGTGTAAATACTGCAGAAGTGACACTCCTAAAGTTATTTAAAATATTTTAATCAAGTTTTTGTTATTACACCGCACATACCCTATACCATATAATAACTTCTCGAAATTAGAGAAGCCGGACAGTATGCTAGATATTTTTACAGCTTCACGCTGTATTCCGCACACAGCAGGGTAGGCAGAGGAAACCTAGTGTTAACCAGTTTCCCACTTTCTGCCGGATTCCGGAGGCATTGATTGTTAAGTGGCAAAACTCAACACCACGTTTTGCCTCGACACCAGAGCGAAGAAATGAAAACATAAACGTATTTTCATGCTATTTTTAAATTTAAATTTCTTGTGATTTTTTAAATTTACAAAAAATGTTTATTCATCTCAGCATAATTTTTCCACCAATACTACATACGATGATACTCACTCAGTATGTCCTTGGAAAACAGAAACCGAGTGTATTGGCTCACGGAAGTCCCACAGACGGAAAGTGGTGTCACGTGACGCTGTCACCACCAGCCGCGAGTTGTGGTGCGCAGACGCGTGCGTTAACTCGTGGTCGTGACCTGATTGTGGAACAGTTACTCGTTAATAAATTGATACACATATGGTATTCAAAATATATTATAGACGAAAACATATAATTTGAAACCCATATACATTATAATAGATTTGCCTCGTTACCAGAGCGACAGAGGAAATAAAAATATTAAATATTTAATTAATTGCCTGGAGTGGGAACCGAACCCCATAAGCATGCATGTGCCCTTGCGTCAGGATTAGCCTCAATAAATGTTAAAAAACAGCTTTATCAAAATAAAACGCAAGTAAGGGAGATTGTATGGAAATTAATTTCCTATCAAGGCTACATTATAAACATTCAAACAGCCTTTAAAAAAATATAGCATATGACAGGAAATTGAATAATATAGGAAATTATTTAAAATATTAACGGGTAAAAACATGTTGTATAATATTTAATTCAAGGTCAGTGATATTTCAAGATCACATTGAGAATTACAACCTTGAAACAGGTTTGTTTATTTCCGAGATAATGTCATTACAAACTTTAAAAAACGTTAAAATAACAAATTTAGTTATTAAAAATTTTGCCAAGAAATAGGTACATTCATTTTTTATTTAATTTAAATTAATTAATAATAATTAAATTGGACTGAAGTTGAAAAGATTTTGATAGGACACAATGATTTTAGAACCAATTTACTTAGGTAAATAAGTTTACCAAGTAAATTAAAATAACTGAAAAAATCAGCTTCACTCTATATCCCGCACACAGCAGGGTAGGCAGAGGGAACATCCGTCGAATTTAACCATTTTCCGTCGAATTTTTCGTGGCATTGAGTGTTGAGTGGCGGAACTTAACGCCGGGTTTTTGCAAGTAGAAAAAGGATGTATATTCTTGTTTACATTTGGGATCATTCATCCTCTTTGAACAAACTATTCCTCTCATAGAAAGGTTCAATAATCAATAAAAATAAATATACACAATCTTACCTGTCAAAATCTGTAAACAGTCCCCTGTCTCCACATCATACAAATTAGCAGTCCTGTCCCAGGATGCAGTTATTACATGGTCGCCCCCAGTGAGCCAGTCCGCCGCTACGACTACACCACAATGTCCTGTTAATTCTGTTAACGGGGTCCGGAGCACCTCGGGCCTGTCACCATCACCGAGGCTCTCTTCACCACCACCTTCGAGTTCCTCTTCCGAAGATTGGCCCCGCTGTCGCAAAGATTATATAAATATTCATGTAATATGATAGTCCAAATATCTGTAATTTTATCAGGTTTTAAATTTAAAAAATAACTAAAAGCGAACAGTTTCAAAATTTACAAATTATTTATATAGACTACCAAGTTGTCATAAGTTATTATTAAATTTTTCATTCATATTATAGTGCTTGGGGGACAGCATGAAGCAAAAAAATAAATGTTTTATTTACAGGTAAATCCCAATTAACAGCAGCTTGCCAGACATGTGCAGTGGTATCACCACTGCTTGTAAGTGCTATGTCTCTGGAAGGATGAAACCGAATGGAGTTAACCGAGCCAGAGTGTCCAGTGTACTGTAACAAACACTTTGCCCATTCTACACTCCATACACAGGCTGTGTGATCTGAAATAGTAATATTTTGTATGTAAAGAGTATCTATACTAATATTTAAGGTTGAAGAGTTTGTTTTGTTCAATGTACTAATCTCAGGAACTACTACTACTAATATAGTATAGGTATTGAACAAAGCTAAAGGCAATATTACAATAGGTAATTTGTTTCAATGTAACCTATTGTACCCATGGTCACAGATATCTATGGAAAATTGTATGTGTGAAGAGAAAAAATAATATATATTTTATTTTCCAAAGTGTAGAATAAGAAAAAAATATTCTACAACTTAATTGTTAAAAATAATTTATAAGTACTTCCAAGCAATTATATTTGGGTAGTGGAAATTTCTTAAAATCTCCCTACAGAGATAGATTCTAAGAACTTAACAAGTTTTTGATGAAAATATATGACTTGGGCGGCTATGAAAAAATGAGGATTCACATCAGTTACTTCTAAATTTTTGTTAAAACTACTATTGACATCTATTAATTTACCACTATAGAGGAATGTAATATTTTCCTTCTCTGGCAAGATAATGTGAACTCCAACACTTAAATTGCTGTTTAAGTCAGTGTTTAAGTATTGTATGTGTTGGGATGAGACCAGAGAAAAGAGTATATTAATCACCAGGTTTTCTCAGCCTGCATAAAAGTATAAAACAGATTTCCTTTTACAAAAACAAAAGAGCTTCATTAAAACACAATTTTCTATTCAAATCAAAATAAAAACCAAATAGCTTTGTCTCAGTTGTAACAATGAAATTGATTTAATCACTGTTCACACATAAATAAAGATTAACCTAGTGACCTAATTGCTCACTTACAACTTGATATAAACTACATCTATTTTGAAGTCTTGTTAGGGAAATTATTGATTTAACAATGATATTCGGTAAATATATAAAAAACATTCAATTCTAAATATATACTTTTTCAAAACTAATATTTTGTCACAATTCTAGTTTTCATTTGCTTCATGCTTTTTGCTTCTTGCATATAGCATGGGAGGCAGAGGGATCCTAGTGTGATGTTCCTTTCATTATATACAACAACTACAATAAACATCAAAATATTTATTCAACATGTAATGAATAGTAATAAAATAGAGCAAAACATGGAGCACAGAGTCTGTTTGCCTGTCTGGTTACATTAAGCTAAAGAAAAATAAAACTAATCATTACCTGCTGAAGCAGTACCAATTAAGGCCTGCCCTGGTCTTGCAGTGGAAACATCCCATATGCCATCTTTATGTCCTGTAAATTCTTTTACAAGTTGGCAGTTGTATGTTGGAGCCTTAAAACTAGATACTATTTTGCTGGTCTGGACCTTCAACTTATGACTTGTTTTAACTTTTTGTGAGTTGCTTTGAGTTACTGTTGAAATTACGGCCATTAATTAATAGGGAATAGCTTGAATGGAATCTTATAAGATTTAATATTTTAAAAATAAATATACTTACATTTAACTTTTGAATTCTTCCCAGTTTCAAATTCTATATAGTCTACATTTTGTCTTTCTCCACCATAGCTTTCCCTTTCTAATTTTTCACTAAGAATATCAATTTTTTCTTGCACTGTAAAATAATTAATCCTACATGTTTGTTTTTAAATCTTAAAATAATTACTTTAACAAAAAAAACAATTATTTTTACTTACAGTTCAGATTTTCTGTGTACAAAAGGTCAAATTCTTTTTCTATTTGCGAAAATAGTTCATGTAGCCTAGATCTAAAAACAGGTGGAATGGATGTTTCTGAATCTTCCATTTTAAGATAGTTAGGTAGCCCATCAGAACCTTCAGTAAGCGCTTGAAGTCTTCTTTTACTAGATTTCATGATCACAAGCAGATATTACTGCTTAAGACAGGAAGATTTCGAACGACCAACTATCACATTATATAGCACACTTACACAATACACGGTCACAAGCTTATTTAATAATAAATGTAATATTTATAATGATTTAATGTTATTGTGAATTAAAATAAGTGAAACGTTACTGACTTTAAAAACGTATAAATCATTCATCTGTATCTACACCACGAAAAGTTGCAACAAAAATATTGGTATTTAACCAATTGACATTTGACAATTGACATTCGATTTGACATACATAGATGCTCTGAAAACTCATAAGCAATAATAAAGTTGAATCATACAAGCCAAAACTACCTTCCTATGGTACTAAGAAATAAATATCAATACATAATAATGGCTATGTAATTTACTTTTATACTTATTTTATTATAGTAAATAAAAAAAATATCTTAACTGAAATACGAATAAAGTGCTGTTAAATAAAAAATACATATTAAAATAAATTTAAAAAAGTTTGATGTGCATACCTTGTTTTATACATATCCAGTGTCACGAAATAGGCAGACCGAACCAAATATACTTCTGTTTTCTATTCAGAGATATGGCAAATTAAAATGTGAAATTTTGGATTAACAATATACACTGATAATATAGTTAATCGTGAAGGGGTAAAGACAAAATTCTACTGAGATACTATTGAGTACTGTGCTGAGTTTTAGTTTTAACAAAAGTTAAATGAAATATTTCAATTTAGTTGTCATAGTATTAGTACAATTTTATGTTAGGGGCAAAATTAATAATAAAAATTAATATTATAGATTTACAATTTAAATTTTAAGAGCTTTTACATTCTGAAAAAAATCATTAAAACATAATATATGCTCGCGTTTATTGTACTATTTTTTTATCTGTATTCTACACTATGGATTATGTCTATGATAAAATATGGCCACTGTGTAGTTAAAGCAAAACTGCCAAATTTGCCAACGCACGATCGTTGTGTAGTTTAGTTATTATAATGTCGTTTTCAGATTTGTACGCTAAATATAATTGTACATATTGCCAGGAGGAAATCAATGGCGTTCGTGTAAGATGCTCAGAATGTAAAGACTTTGATATTTGTTTGCAGGTATAGACGCATCATTGACACTATGTTTATAGTTTTGGCGCAAATTTCAAATTATGTGCGTATTTGTAACTTCATATAATTTTTTTCAGTGTTTTTCTCTTGGTGCTGAAATTGGATCTCATAAGAATGATCATTCCTATCAATTTATGGTAAACCTATTTTTGATTTAGTTTGTAATATATATTATTCAGGTAAAGATAATAGTTATTCTAAGATTTATGTACTTTAAGGACTCTGGTGCGTTTGGAATATTTATAAGTCGAGCAAGTTGGTCTGCTAATGAAGAAGTCAGATTATTAGATGCTATAGAACAATTTGGTTTTGGCAATTGGGAAGATATTGCTAAACATATAGAAACTAGAACCCCTGAAGGTAAATAAATTATTTTATTCTACTTCAGTTTGTAAAATTAGTCGGTTTTGTTGTTACCTCTTAATTTCAATATATGTATATTTATTTATATGAAAATAATGTGATTTCAATTTATGCAGAGGCAAAAGATGAATACATAACAAGGTATCTAGAAGGTAGTATAGGAAGGGCAACATGGGGCAATGTAGAAAGTACCAGTCGTCCTTCATTACATTGTGCAGATAAAGATGAAGGGCCCCTTAGTCCAAGTGCAGTGTCGCGTTTACCCCCCTTAGCTATTAGTTCCGATGAAGCTTCTCAACTTGGTTATATGTCTAACAGGGATGATTTTGAAAGGGTAAGCATTATGACATTAATATATTTATAGATGGACACTGTCACCTACATATAGCATATCCCACTGTCACTCACATATAGCATGTCCTAGTGTTAAAACTCCATTCTCAATGTCCATACCGTTCTTGATACCTTTACTTAGAATTCAATGCCATACTTTGCTTACCAGATCAAAGAGTAAGAATTGAAGCTATTAATGTCACTGTGACCACTGTGACAGTATAAATAACATTGATATATCAATCTAGTTAATTGATTCTCCAAATAAAATTAAGAAAATTTTAATTAAAAAATAAAAATTATGAAATTGTATACAATTTAATACCTAAATAATATTTTGTTTTGTCAAAGGAACATGACCATGAAGCTGAACAATTAATATCCACATTGTCACTCAATCCTGAAGATGATGAGTTAGATGTTGGTAAGTGAAATTGCTATATCATTTAAGAATCAGCTTGGCACTATCCTGCATATACAAGATAGGTAAGAGAGAACTTAGTGTTAAGATACTCCGTTTCCTACTTTCTGCCGAATTTTTTGAGGCTTTACGTGTTGAAACTAACAAATAAACAAAATAATTTTTTTAATAAATAATTTCATTTCCCCGAGTGGAGATCGGGGCCACAACAGTTGCGTTACTGTATCACCCTTGTGCCTTTGCACTACAACAACCTCAATTATATTATTTATATTAATGAATACTTAAATTTAAATTTATTACTTGTTAATTAAAAAAAATGTGTTTTTATAACTTTTAGAGTTATTCTCATTTGTCTGCTCCCATAAGACGAAATATATGTGTTGAGTTCTATAATTTTCTTCATAATGCTTGTATTTGGAACAGACTGGAGAATGAAGTGTCATGACACGAGGTTCTCTGCCTGTGGTGGGTGAGGCTAAACAAACAATAAAAAAAATACTTAATAGTAATAAAAAATGTATTTTGCAGCCTTAAAGCTCTCTCAAGTAGACATTTACACAAGGAGACTCCGTGAGAGAACAAGGAGGAAACGTCTAGTTCGTGATTATCAATTAGTGTCAGTGTTTTTCAATAACCAGAGAAATAAACAAAAGACATTAGGAAAACTCGCCAAAGAAAAGAAGTAAGTACAGTACTGTTTTTTACTTTTTTAAATAATATAGTGGAGATTTGTATTATAAGGATTCACTATTATCTATCAATATAAACTGATTGCTGTCTAGCAGTCTGGAAGATAAATGAGAAAATCCATTACTGGGAAAATCTATTACATTGATAATTCTCACTCAGGTAACTTGCAATTTTCACACAATTCATGCAATGGCTCCTCCTTATTTGGGGAAAAGATCTATCTTATTAGGTTCTCAGATTCTCTCTGCATACCTCGCTATGTACAGGATATAGTGTGAACTTAAAAAAACATTAACAATGACTATCATCTTCTAAATCCCAGAGAGTTCACCGACCGCCTCCGCTGGACGGCGCAGTTCTACGGGTGCACGGAGGCGGCGGCGGTGGGCGCGGGGCTGTGGCGCGAGCGCGAGCTGCGCGTGCGCCTCGCGGAGCTGCACCGCTACCGGCTGGCGGGCGTCGCTCGCCTCGAGGAGTGCGCCCACTACGACCAGCACGCGGCGCTTCGGAGACCGCACTACGACGTGAGCGTGAGGCGCGCCCTGGTACACGCTTGTGCTATGCTTTCTTGTCATGTTTTGACTACTGTTTTTTTTATCTGTGGTTCTCGATTCTTACGGGTATCTTTTCGATTTTGAAATTTAATAGGCAGGTTGATCTTTTAGTGAACGTATATTACGTCGTCGAGTCGTGATCGCCTTAAAATTGGAATTGTTAATATTTTTTTTAAAAAGTAAAAGTAAGATCCTGAAATCAAGTCTTGCTTAATGGTTACGAACCTACAGATAACTTCAGGACGGTGCAAGATACGCAGTTAGATTAATTCAGTTATTTTTTTATACTACTATGCATGTAGTTCTCTGATTACAATATTAGTATAAAAGTAGTCTCTTACCTAGAAAAGGTTGAAAGCCAAGGGTGTTCAAGTACATTATTTCACAAAATATTACGACGTGTTTTAAGGGCGGGAACAACGCGTTCCATATAATTTTTAAAAATTTTTACAATCCAAATACTAATGGTGGCAAAGTGGCAGTGGTAATTTTTTTTAAACATTTGACTGTATCGTACGTATTTTTTCTATTAGTACAAAATGGACAGCATTATAACATAACTGTTAATTTTAACTTTGTAGAAATTGTAATTTGGGGTACTCATTATATTTAGGAAGGAGAAAAAGATACAAAAAGATGTGTACGAGTTTAGGTGAGGGTAGGAAGCGTCAAAGACCTTTAAAAATTACGTTATGTAATACTCAAACGATCCCTTAAATTCTAAATGTTATTAAATAACTTTGCGTATACGTTATTAGTAGAAAATAAAAATATGTACTTTCTGATATTGAGAATTGGGAATAAAACTGTTTAACATGTTCACACTTTTGAATAGTATTGCATACTACAACATACATTTCATTTACATATTCATTATATATTTCTATGTTTACATCATGTAATTATGTTTTCTTTTTTAATATGTTTGTTTGTGTTCGTTATTTATTATTTAATTTTGTGACCATTACACTTTGGTGCATGGTTCATGGTTCATTTGAGTTCGTTCATTTGCTTACGCTTTCGCGATGTTTGAAGGATTTTAAGTAATAATCTACCTAAATATTTTGTAATATGGAGTTTTATACTGTAGTTCATTAGTTTTGCATGAACGTGTTGAAACATATTAGTAGAAGCATGTGACGGTATAAGGAATAGATTATAAACTATATTATATGACAAAAGTAACTGTCCACATTTCATTTAGAGAGAGTTGTGTTGTTTGGTAGAAGTGAACACCGTGATCTGTCTCAAGAAACATATAAAATGATTTCATCAATTTAAATTTGAGCCCATATCCAAAATAAGACATGATTACTGTTATATTACTATTTTAATTATCTGTCAATGCTATTAAAAGTGACAGTTGAATAATAATATTACCTTTATAGTATCGATACTTGTATGTTTCATAATTTAACGAAATCGGTATCGACTATAGTATGAAAATGATTGAATGAATGCATAACTTAATTGGTCTCTTGATTGATGTAAAATTTGGATACAATGTATTACAATCATTGTTGGTTTGATTTTGTATAGCGTTGAAAATTACTTTTACCCTATCGATATTTGTGTGTCCAGTAATTTAACTTAAGACCATAGTATTATTTAATTAATTGTAGCATGATTGATTTATTATTTAAATTTCCTTGTTCGTAACAAAACAGTGTATTTAGGCGGAAAGTCGGAAACGGAGTGTCTACTCTCCACTCTATTCTACTCTGAGCACTAGGTTCCTTCTGCATACCTTGCTATATGCGGGATACAATGGAAAGCTAAAAAAAACGTAATTTAATTGGTCTCTCAATAGTCAACAATAAATATTTATATACAGTATGTTAAAATCGTGTTGTTGGTTTGATCTCGTATAACGATTGTATTCGCCAGGGCAGCAGTGGGTGCCTGGACACTCACCAGACAAAAGAGTCAACGCCGACCAACACGCAGCAGCTAAGAAAAAGGTATTTTTTCTAAAAAGCAGGGTACAGTCTTGTTTGCCAGATCGTCAATTAATTACAGTAAAATTTCATTTAATTGGCACTATTAAAGATTAGGCTGCTGCAAAGTTGCTGTAGTATTAGAATATTCTGATGATTATAGTATATATAGTACGCATTTACGACGTTTGGATATATTTAAGTGTCAGATTGTTCTGCAAATGTTCTTTAACATATACCACAATATTAATTCCTAGTATTCCTGGCATTAACCAACGAAATATATCGAAACAGGCAAATCAGATGTTTTTTGTATATGTAGTTGCTTATAAATAATAGGAATTGCCAGCTTCGATTCATAAAGGAAGTTAACTTGAGTAGTAGACTACTGTGCTTGAAAATTATGCATAATAATTGTTTTTTGGCTGATAAGTGGCAGTTTTCACTGTCAATACTTTCCCTGTGGACCATCGATATTTATATATTGATATTTGTTAACAGAGACGGAGAAAGCGGCTCAAGTTCCACCAGCCCAAAGTGCACACGGGACGCAAGTACCGCATGTGGATGCTCCAGAAGCAGCTGCAGCAGCGCCGCATGCTTGACGCGCGCTCGCCTGCTGAACACTAACGAGATACAGGTACACTATACACTATACTACAGTACTCTGATACACTGCGCTTTATATTATCAAATCAAATTAGCTTCATGCTGTATCCCGCACACAGCAGGGTAGGCAGAGGGGATCTAGCGTTAAGATACTCCACTCTCCACTTTCCGCCGTATTCTGGAGGCATTGCATGTTGAGTGACGGGACTCGATTGGCCTCGTTACCAGAGAGATGCGTTTACAATATTCCAATTGTCAGTCGTTAAAATTATAATGAAATTTTATACTTATAGTACGGTCGAAATTATTTAAGGAAGAAAATAATTAAAAGTAAGAAAAAATAGTAAAAAATAAAATCATATCTGCACATCCGTCTGTAACTATAACTGACTTCAGGGTGGTAATGTACCATATTGTATAATAATCATTTCTCATTCCACAGCTATGCAACGCACTAAACCTACCACCCACCCAGTACGTGACGATGAAGGGCATCCTGCTCCGTCGTCCCGCTGAAGGCGACCTCGACCTGACCATCCGCCACTACCTGCAGTCTGCTGGATGGATACGCAACTAGATAGTTCGCTTGTTTAGTTGTAACTCATGGTTAAATTTGCGAGCTTTGTGAATCAGTGATTAGTGTTCAATTAATTAACACTATTATTGTTATTAGTTCAATATCTAAATCTGATTTTGTGTGTTTGAAGTGAATCGTGATGAGACGAATTATTAATAAGAGACGATTCTGCTTCTATTCTATCCTGTAGATGTAGAAAACACTGGAACTAGCAGGGCAGGCAGAGGCTAGTGTTAAGACACTACGTTTCCGTTAAGACACTTCTGTTCCCCGCTTTCATCTTAATTCTGGCATTACGTGTTGAGTGGCGGAACTCAACGCCGCTTTTGTCCGTAGATCCCATTTTCGTAAAGTTTTTGTTTGTTGTGTGAATTGCCACAAGGACTGGAAACTATTATTGTAAAATTCTTTACAATATCTCGGCTATATAGCTGACGTCTTTATAAATTTATTAAAATAAATATTCATATCAATGATTGTGGGCTTGTAGATGCTAAATACATAAAGTTCTACAAACTCAATACGCCTTTCGTTGACAAGAAGTTTAGTTTTGAAACAATTATCGATAAAAAATGTATTGATGTTTAATAAAATTCATTAAGAGCTCAAGTTAACTATAGCAGACCATATTTTTATATCATAAGCAATTTGTTTTCCCTATACATTGTAAAAAAACGTAAAAAAGTGAAATTAATATAATATTAATAAATAATAAGCTTACCATTGTAGATAATTTAAATGAGCTTACTAATTAATACTATATATTACAAAATTTAATAAATTTAGGAAATATGAAAGTATAGTTTCAGTAAAATAGTTATTAATAGTGAAATAATTAAATTAAATAAATTCTACATAGATAATTTTCATCTGAGAAATAAACTAACCTAATTCAAAATCTTTAGTAAAATCAGAATTGTGCAAGAAATTTTGAGTTGGGTTAAGTTGGGTTTCTTTTAAATAATTACTTATAACTATATTAAGGTATTTCCCATCTCACCTCACGTACAAATAATAATAAGTTTCATGTTGATTTCGACTATAGTCTACATGAAAAGGAAAAAAATACATAAAAATATTTATCATACCTGGTGTTACAACTAAAATCAAGATTAAAATAAAATTTAGTATTTAATTTTATAATTAAAACAAAATAAAAATAAATTCATCTTAAATTTAAAAAAGTATTATGCACATAAAAAATAATTTTATTTTTATTTTCATATTAACGATATAATTAAATTTGAGTCTATATAAAGACTTCTAAAAAAATATTTAAAATAGTTTTTTTGGTACTATGTAGTATAGTGGACTGTGCTAGACTTACTTGGGTAAAGGCGGACAGTCACAAATATTTTTTTTAAATACTTGTGTTTAAATTGTCTATTTTAGCAAATTCAGCTTAATGTATCATAATGTATAATGATTATATTATAATTTATTAAGGTTAAAATTGCATGAAAAACCTCGTGCCAGAGGTTGTATAGCCTGCTCTTATAGAGTAATGTATATGTTGTAAATAAATTTATAAGTGTCTAATACTTATTTTTTAAAGTTAATTCTTGTTAGTGGTAAATTTATGTAATATATGAACATATAAGAAAGAGTAAAAATATTACATCAATTATGTTTAAGTATTTTTTTGTGTATATGCTACACAATACTTTAGTTCAACATTACAGCATTGATTGTTATATTTTTTTTAGATCAATTTCGGTAATATTTTACTATGAAATGTATATAAAGCGAGTGTTTGGAAAAAAACATAAAATATTGTAATAATTCATCAATTTATTTGTATTGAAAATTTATAAAATTAAATAATTTAATCAAAAATTAAAATTTAATTTAACTAATTTAAAAAAAAGCCTTGAATTAGTTCAAGTATTTTGTACGGGAAGGTAAGAAGTGTAAGTGGAAAACGCTCAATCAGAACGGGGTTTTCTAATGGGTTACGTTATATTGTTTTCTTTATAACTTGTTTTAGCTTTACGGGGAATCCCTCTTATTTCAAGGGTAGCACTAATTGAATGTATGTGAGCTTATTTTCCGTGTTTACAGGAGCCCGACAGTGAAAGTGAGCCTTAAATGTGTGATTTTTTTAAATTTAATTTAAGGGGGATCCCTCTTAGTAACCTATGCTTGGGTCGCAAGACCCAGGCACTACTTTGACCTAGGAGGAGGCTCCCTACCTCCTCCTTTTACCTCCTTCCTCCTTGCAATCGTTTTGGTACTGTATTTTTTAAAATTAGTAATAATAATCGAAATCGGCGTGTTGTAATACTTGAATGATATCATCTCGGACATATTATTGTTGATTTAATTTTTCACATCAATTTAATTTGAGAGGAACAACTCAATATATTTTTTTCTTGTATCATTAAAAAATTAAATGAAATTAAAAAAAATAATCATTATCTTTGTATCACTATTTTATTTTTTTTATCGTTCTTAGCAAATTTATAAACCTAAGAAGTTTCACTATGGAGGCAATAGTTTTTTTTTTATTTTGGTTTAACGATGAAAGGATGGTACAATTCAAGTGTCAATGTAAATTCAAGCATGAATGCGTTATTTGATCTCTTTTATATAATAGACATATTTTCTTTGCATTTTAAATGGTTATTTATTTATAGGATAGTGTCGATTGATTTTTTTTATTCTTAATAAAGCATGCACCTTAAAAATCCTAAACGATACATCCTAAAGGGATCTCTGATGTTCAATATCGTAAAAAAATATTGCTTTATATTTAATTTACGTTTTATTCTTATATATTTTTTTTATAATCAGAGTTCTTCCTTAGGCTGTATTTTGTAAGATCTTGGTTATTATTTACTTTTAACCGTTGTTTGTATACGATATGTATAATAATTAATAAGTTGACACGTGAAATAATAAAAAGAAAAACACTGATAAAGATGTGACTTTAAATAATTGCAATTACAAGTTAGAGTATTTGTAAATATTTTTTTAGTTCTAACTAAATTAATAAATATGAAGCTGCTGACGGATACAGCATTTTTTTAAAAAAGAAAACTTGCTTAATTTTTTTTAGCCTCACTCTGTATATCGCACACAGCAAGGAGGGAACCTAGTGTTAAGACACTACATTCCCCGTTTTCCGTAGAATTAATTTAGGATTTGAATGGAAAAATGGGTTCTTTTTATTATTAAACGTTTAAGTATATATATATACACACAAAACGTAGACATAAAGTACCACTGTTATGAATATTATCATATAAATATGTAGCTACGCCTTAAATAAGAAATAAATGATTTCGAGGGAATAAAATTTCAAATAAACTATATGGTATTTTTTTAAAAATATTATAATGCTTCATTTTAATTTATTTACATTTGGTTTTGGCATTTCTTCTAATGATGTTGGCAATGGTCTCGTTTTGAACCAAGGATGTTTTAATGCCTGTAAAAATAGAATAAAAGTTTAATTCTATCTGTCGAATTCGACGAAAAGCGGGAACGTAAGTGTATAGGAACGGAGTGTTCTAACACTAGGTTCCCTCTGCCTACCCTGAGTGCTGGATACACCGACAAGCAAAAAAAATATCACCATATAATTAAAGTATTTTTTTCATATAAATAAATTTAAATTTATGGCAGTTTTTAAAAACTATTGGCTTAAAAGAGTATTTGAAAAATAAATAACATTGTAACCTCTTTAGCTGATATTCTTTTTTCGGTGTCATAAAGAATAAAAGATTTTATTAGATGAACAGCATCAGGGTCCACTCCTGGCAGCAGATCTGTCCAGGGCATAGGTGGCGACTCCGGAAATGTTATTTTATGGTAATCGGGAAGTTCAGAGTGTTTTGGCCAGGTGCCTTCAGTTGGGGTGCCCAGCCGTTGTAACACTATAGCCAATTGTTCAATATCTGATTCACCCTGTATAAAGAATAATTGGATATGAGCTATACAAACAGTATACATATAATGTTGATAAAAATCTAGTTAAGAAAGTTTATATTTTCATTTCTTCGCTCTGGTGTCGAGGTAAAGCGCGGCGTTGAGTTCTGCCACTCAACACGCAATGCCTCCAGAATTCGGCAGAAAGTGGGAAACGGTGTGTCTTAACACTAGTTCCCTCTGCCTACCCTGCTGCGTGCGGGATACAGTGTGAAGCTGATTTGAAACACATCCCACAGGCAAATTCGATTAGTTATCGAGATTCGAGAGTATAGTTACTTGATGATAATATTAAATATATATTAGTAATTTAGGATATATAAAATAAGCCATAGACCAGTTTTGGGAGCACAGGCGTGTGACTAAACGAGACAGGTTGTAGGTTCATTTCCAATTTGAGGAAATTTTGTTGACTTGTTTATTTTCTACCATCAGGCACCAAATCCAATAATATTTATTAATATAAAAAAGTCAAATGTATAGTCCAATTGTAAAAGTGCAATAAAGTGTTATTATTATTATTATTATAAAAAAGCTTATAAATAACAATTTGTCGAATAAAATTCAGAGGTTGAATTTTATTCCGAGTGAACATAGAACACGTCACCCATTATATTGACCTCTCATTCTTTTGTCGGTGAAGTCAGGAAGGATGCATTACTTAATAGTGAACTTGGCTCTAATTTCATATTTATATTTTAGATGAGACACTACGTTTTTTTTATTTACTATCAAATATATATTACATTTACATTTTAATAACAACTAGACACTACACTTACAGCGAATAGTGGTTGTTTCGTGATCATTTCAGCTATAATACATCCAACTGCCCAAATGTCAACCTTTTCACTATAATATCTGGCTCCGTATAGTAACTCTGGTGCTCTATACCAGCTGAAAAGTTATTTACTTGTATATGTAAGTATTACCTACCATATTTTATAAATATATTGTCCTATAATTTATTTGAGGGCAGTCGTGGCGCAGGGGGTCTGTAAACACGACACGTTGAAGGTTCGATTCCCACTTGAACGAAATATTTAATATTTTCGTTTCTTTGCTCTGGTATCGAAGCAAACCGCGGCGTTTAGCTCCGCTACTCAACGCGAAATGTCTCCAGAAGTTGATGTGAAGTGACTAAGATGAGAAATATTTAAACGAATGGCGTAATCAAATATAACATAGGTTTCTTTTTAAATAAATATTATTATAGATAGCCATATTTATTAATAGTTTGTAATTGTAAAATAAGGTACCGCGTAGCTACTTGATGTGAATAAGGTCTGCCTCCATCAGGCCAATAAAGACGCGCCAGTCCCAGGTCCGCTATTTTCAGTATTCCTTCATGATTTATCAACAGATTTGCAGGTTTTAAGTCCTAAAAATTTTAAGATTACATAGTTTTTTCAGTTTTTGAACTTGAACCAAGTTTATAACCTATCCTACCTATTATATCCAAAACCCTTTTACATAAAAATAGATCCAGAATATCAGATCTGATCGTACTTACCAGAGTACCAATTCGTACGTAGGTATCTTAACTAAATGGTTTGAGTAAAGTAACGATTGTGGGTTCAATCCTCAATTGGAAGAATTAATTATTATTTTTTAATATTTTCATTTCTCCGCTCTGGCATCCAGGCAAAAACCCGACGTTGATTTCCACCAATCAACACGCAATGCCTCGAAAAATTCGGCGAAAGTAGAGAACGGAGTGTCTTAACACTAGGTTCCCTCTGCCTACCTTAACCTACCCTATTTTTTAAGTTTAAAATTATAACTTTGTTATCTAATACTACCCTGTGCATAACGTAATGGGCGTGCATGTACCGTGTTCCCTTCAACAACATTTGCACGTAACTCTTGACTCGAGGCAACGTTAGTTCCCGTTGGTTGTGATGCAGCATATCCCAAAGTCCTGAGTTCATGTATTCCAAAACTAACACCAGACTCATTCCACGAGGGAACATGTCGTAGAGTTTTATTACCTGAAAAACAAACAAACATATTTATATAAGTATTTTTAATTTAAATAACTGTAAAGGAATGTTACCATCACGGGGCAATTATAAGTGTTTAACCAAACACCATGGATGTAGGTTCTACTCTCATTTTCAGGAGGTGTAAGAGAAGAGGTCTTGGTTATTAAATAAATAATCGTTAATAATGAATAAACCTACATTAAAATTTTCATTGTAATTGTCTGAAAACTTAAGCAATTAAAAAAGGATTCTCAAAGTTGGTGGAATAATTCACGAAAAACGGGACCATGTCTGTCCCGCTCGGGATATTTAAATTTTGGGTTCAAAATCGTCGAAATATTTGGCAACGCTGGCTACGACTGGCCTCTAATAGAAAAGAGAAAACTTTAACTAACATATTTACACCGAAGCAGTTGTAAAGCTTTGATTTCTCGCATAACATTAACGGGAATGCCGTCTTCAATGTTTTTGATTAGGATTTTCTTCAAAGCGACTTCTCTTCCTGTGGGCAGGTGTTTTGCTTTAAACACTAGGCCATGAGCCCCCTCTCCTATACGCCCAACAACTGAATAATTAGATACCTCGCTATTCATGTTATAATCTTTATATAGGTTACTTTATTAAAAATGCTTCTATCTACACATCAATTTCATGTTTTTAATGGGGTTGCTATGGATACGGGAAAGATCAACAAATAGAGCATAGTTTGTTATTAGGGTGGGGTATTTGTTCGAAATAGTATCAGGAATAAAAAAAATAAAGAGGAGAAAATTCAGAAATAAAGAGAATGAGAAGTAGAGAATAACGTTTATATTTCCTTTCTTTGGAAAAGAAGCGATGAAGCATCTTTGAGTGTAATCAGGATCGTGTAGTAGATATACCAATAGCTGCCCCACTAAGTAACTACGTCTTCATAGTTTTGCTTTTTATTTTTGTACGAATTGTCCTGTAATTTTGTGCGTGACAGCTAGGTACATTGGTTGTTATCGATTCTCTCATTTAACTTATTAAAGTTTGAGAAACTCTATCTTAGTGCTTCCCAAGGCAAATATGCCATATGCCTTATGCGTAACAGTCAGTCAGTCTCTCAAGATAATAGGAGTGGATAATTATTTATCCGTATAATTAGAGGCCGTCGTGACGCAGTGGCACAACGGTGTGACTTCAACGCGACGGTTGTAGGTTCGATCCTCACTCGAGGAAGTGAAATATTTATTTACGTTTATATTTCCTCTGCCTACCCTGCTGTGTGCGGGATACAGCGTGAAGCTGATAATTATTTATAGTCAAGATTATTATTCATTTGAAGAATTTCATATTGTAATAATCGATGATCATTGAATATTCTTATAGATAAAACCTGCTCGTACATAATACATTATGATTGGAGGTATTGTTGCATAATACTAGTTTAATTTTCATTATTGAAAATCTATTTTCTTTTCAAGACCTTGTAATGCTTTAACAATAACATAAAGGCTCTATAAATTATGTCATAAAATTCATATTTCAACGAAACTATTTACCTTACCAATATTATTTAACATTAAATATTTGTACAGATGAACTAGGTTGAGTAACTGAAGTGAAATTATTTAAATATATTTCTTTCTATAACATACTCTGCTAGTGGACGGTCATAAAAAGTGTGCCCAAATATGGGGTTTCCCAAATTAAATATAGTGCTAATATTAGTGTACTTTTTGCATTCAGTTAGGAGTGCATCAATTCTTGCTCTGTTTTCTAGTCTGTCATTTTCTGACCATATGGTATATAGAGGGTTTATTTCACGTCTCGCTCAAAAAGGGCATTCCATTGTTGTAATGACACCTTATCCTGGCCAAATCGCTTATCCGGAATCGGAGAGAATTGTAGAATTGAACGTAGGAACAGATTCGGCGCTGTTTTGGGACGAATTCAAAAATCTTATGGTGGACACCGACGACTATTACCCTCGCATGAAGGAAATAAACGAATTTTCCGTAAAATTAGCTGTGGCACAATTGAAATCGAAACCTGTGACCGCGCTTCTTATCAACCCCAATGTTAAATTTGATCTCGTCATCACAGAAGCAGATGTCCCTCTTTTGTATGCTGTTGCTGAAAAATATCAAGTGCCTCACATTGCTATAACGGCTTCTAGTGGAAGAATACATCAATACGAATCCAAAGGAGCGCCTATCCATCCTATCCTATATCCAGATGTGAACACCCTCAACTACAGAAATCTAACTCGATGGCAGAAATTAGTGGAACTAAATCGTTATTTCCAATCAAGACATGAGTATTATAATAATTACTTACCCTTGAGTGAAGTAGCAGCTAACAAGATATTTACACTTAAGCGGTCCCTGCAGGAGATTGAATATGACATCGATTTGTTATTAGTAGCTGCCAATCCTATTTTAATAAGCAATAGACCGTCGCCTCCCGCCATTATTTACGTTGACCGTATGCATATTAACCCAGGCTTTAGTTTACCTCAGGTACAAATATAAATAAACTGTGTTATGATCGTAGTAAGTATTAGAGGCCGTCGTGATGCAGAGCATATGCATGTGCATGCATCCCGACGGTTGTGGGTTCGATTCCTAGAAATTGGAGAAATCAATTATTATTTATTAATATTTTCACTTAATCGGTCTGGTACCAAGGCAACCACGGCGCCATTCAATACTCAATGCATCAAAAATTCGGCGGAAAATGGAGAGCGGAGTGTCTCAACACTAGATTCCCTCTACCTTCCCTGCTATATGCGGGATACAGCGTGAAGCTGAATAGTAGGTATATAATTAAAATTACTGTTTACAGGAGCTTCAGTCAATATTGGATTCGGCAACAAAAGGAGCTGTTTACTTCAGCTTTGGCGCATTGCAGGAACCAGAGCATTTGTCTCCAAACGTGTTACAAACTTTAACCGATGCCTTTAGAGAGCTGCCGTTTTTGGTGTTGTGGAAATTTGGAAATGCTACTATGATTAACAAGTCTGATAATGTTATTACTAACGTATGGTTTCCCCAGCAGGAAATTTTAGGTATTTTTTTATAATTATACGGAAATAATAAAAAAATAATTTGTTGTAGATTTTCTACTTCAATGAAGTGTAAAATGTAATTTTAATGGATTTCATTAGATTTTTTTCCTTGACGATGACCCATATTAGGAGGTATATCCATCACCTCATACTTAATATCTCTGAATCAGCAAAGCGTGAGAAAAGAGAGATTACGTTCTTTATAATAGATAAGTATAATATTTTAATAATATTTACAGCTCATCCAAATGTGAAAGCATTTATCACACATGGTGGTGCACGGTCACTTGAAGAAGCTGTCTTTTATGAAGTACCAATAATTGGACTTCCAGTAGTAAGATCCAGAAAAGTGTTTATTGGTGAGATTACTCGAATGGGGGCAGGAGAAATATTAGATATTAACTATCTAGACAAAGAAAATGTCAAAGAGGTTGTTACAGTAGTGGTTACCGACGATAAGTGAGTCTGTTTATTTATAAAATGATACATTAGGTTAATTTATATCCTTTTTTTCAGCAGTATCCGGCTTGTAGCAAAGCAAGCGAGAGAGTCTAGTGCCAAGACACTCCGCTCCCCGCTGTACGCCGACTATGAAAGGCATTGCGTGTTGAGTGGCAGAACTCAAATATTCATAAGTAGTAATAAGTAATTATTAACTGTTTCAGATACAAAAAAGCGATGTCTAAATTGAAGAATCTAGTCGTAGATCCCAAAATATCGGGTCCTGAAAATGCAGTTTGGTGGACAGAGTATGTTCTTCGTCATGGCGGTGCTAAGCACTTACGAGCTCGAGCAGTTGGAGTTAGTTTCTTTAAATACTACTTGTTAGATATTATTAGCATTCTATTAGGAGCTTCTATAATATTGCTGGTTGCTTCCTATTATATCTTGCGATATATTATTAGACGTATTCGATTTCGTATAATGCAAAGATTTGACAAATCAGGAAAATATAAAGCTTTATAAGTTATTCATTGTTTATTATATTCTGTGTGTAAAATGTTATATTGCATTTTCTAAGTTAAATAAATAAAATGAGATTTCTTATATAACGCCTACTTTATTTAATTCTTAACGTAATTTATCAAAAACCTAAAACTATATATAATTTTAATTTGTATAAATATTGGCAGTTCTCCTCAAATTGTTATTCTTAACCAAAAAATACGTCTTTTAAAATTTACAGTACAGTACAGTAGTACAGCTGAAATTTTGCTGTGAGATATAAATTTGGATATAAGTTGGTAAAATACTAAATGTGCAAACAAAATATTTTTATTGTTTTATTATATGTACAGATAATCTCTTCGTCCATAGTAATGGAGCCGTAATGTAAAATAAACGAAATTTCTGTTTCTTAACGTAAAATAAATGTCAAAAACATATGATATGTCAAATGTTTGACATTTAAAATGTAAATACCATCGGTGATAGACTTACATTTTAGTTTTGAATAAAATATTATCATTATCAACATGTCTATTGTAAGGACATGTCCAGGCTTGTATTGTGGTAGAACAGAGTTAGAAGATAGTTCTTGGAGTGAATGCGGTGCCTGTCCCCGCGGCTTCCGTACAAATGATACTAGTTATTGTGTTGAATGTTCTGATGAACCCACTTTATATGATTGGCAGTACCTTGGATTTATGGTACTCTTGCCACTAGTGTTACATTGGTTCTTTATCGACATGCATATAACGTTTGGACACCGGTAAAAGTTTTCTTCATTATATTATACTATTACATTACAATAAATAAAAAAAACTGAAAAGGATATTAATCCATAGTTAAATGATAAAAACAAACATTTTATTTCATTTCAGTAGAGGTTTAGTAGCTACTCAACATATTTCAGCATTTATTGAAGTGGCCACAGGCACATTAGCAGCATTACTAGTACTGCCTCCAACAGGCTCGATTGCATTACATATATGCACTCCTAAGGCTTTGTCCGATTGGTACACTTTGCTGCATAATCCACAACCAGATTATAAAGAAACTTTACATTGTACACAGGAAGCTGTTTATCCACTGTAAGTTTTTTCAACTCATACTCAACTCAACTGTATTTTTAGTCCTTGTTTTACAGCTATTAGAAGATTTTCTCCTCATTTTAATGTCTAAGGTTTGTTTTATCTTGTATGCAGCCACAAAGACCAAGTACTTCTGATTTTCTTGCATCAAAATGTAATAATTAATTTTCTTTTTTAGTAGTACTTAATCATAGATAACAATTAAAATAAAAAATAATAAAAATTCTGTTGCTTAGAAATTTTATAGAGAAATTAGTGAAAATAGAAAACAATAAGAAACTAACAACAACTTCGGAAAAAATATATCTCAAGGTTTTAATAAATTTAATATTTTAAAACATTTCTTTTTCAGATATACAATAGTCCTTTTAATATATGCATTTAGTTTAGTGATGACAGTGATATTAAGACCATTTCTATTAGCATGGCATAAGGTAAATAATGGCAGGAAAGCAATATATTGCGCTCTGTACTTTTATCCAATACTTGTTTTGACACACACTGTTGCTGCTGGATTAATATGTAAGTGTTTTTTGATTTTTTAAACAATAATACTAATATTACATAATTGGGTCAAAATCATATTTTTTATAGAATTTGATTTTAAGATGACCATGCAGTGCAATGTTCCCCATCGCCCACATGGTATATCTATGGACTATTAATATGTTTCTTTTCTTCTCTATGGAGGATGTAGTGCTATAGTGGAATAGGGACTGACTGCACACTCAGCGGTTGTGGATTTAATTCTTATTCAGAAGCATATACTATTTTCATTTTCTTGTTCTGATAGGCAACATGCAATGTGTTCCTAGCTACCAAAAAATTTTAAAAAATGTATGGTTTTAAGTATAACATTTATATCTTCCTTAAAAAAACTAAATAAGAATTATTTTTCTTTGCAGACTGTGCATTTCCATACATAATAATCATTATATCTATGATGACATCAGCATCGCATTTCTCTACAATAACTTACCAGACTGTAGAAAACTTGGTATCTTCCTCAATTAGAGATGTGAGAAACCTTATAATTGTCTTAGGACATTGGTTAGTGCACGCATATGGAATTATTTCTTTGACAGGGTTTAAAGATTTATGGTACTTAACCTTAGTGCCGGCCCCTGCATTATTTTACATACTAACAGCCCAATTTACTGATCCAATGAAAATACATAACGAATGACTATCTAGAGTGTCTCCTGAGAAGATGATCTTGATATGACATTATGCAGCTAATCGCCAAGCCACAATTGAGGATATGGAGCTTGAGAATCTCGAAAAATGCAGCAAAAGATTTTGAATCGTGTAGATATTTTGGGGTTCCAATATGATAGAAGGTCTTTGGAAATGGTTGTTTAATTTATTGTGTACTTGTCGTCGCAACTGTGGCTTCGTAGATCTTTATGATATAAATAGGAAACTTTAGAAATCCTCCCTTAGTGTTCCCCTATACTTCCCAATGAAATTTCAATTTTTTATGCTGTTTGTTGTCTGTATTTTTTTATATACTGTTGTCTGTATTTCATGTACATTAAGAAAATCTATATGAATAAAGTACTGAAAATAAGAAAAATGAGGAAACGGTTTTTACATTAAAGATAAGGTGTGGACTTGTCTGAAATAAAAGAAAGTGCAATGGATTGAATATAACATTAAAACTGAGGGAAACACTCAAACTTTATATTGTATAGTAGAGTCATATAACAGTTTTTTATCATTATTGCACATTGTCACAGATAATTAAATGTTATTATTATTGTAGAGTTATATAATATATGAGAATCAAGTGCTAAATATAGAATTAGCAGATCTGAGAAAAACTAATCAAGATGCTAAATAAAAGGAGTATGATATTTGTCAAAGATGTTGTTCCATTATGCTTATGTCAAAAAAATAAATATTAAAATTTGCATTTATTTTAATGTAAAAAATAAGGAAAAGAGTGTTTTTAGGGTTCCACAATCTACCATTTTTTTATATTGCATAATATTCTGAACATAGATAACAGACAATTGTTTGGCAATTGTCACTTTTGTTATTCTGATTATCGTTAATAGATGGCGCTTTCTGGATTAATGAAAAAATATATCTTTTCCATCACCAAATTTTTTTTTTGTGTTTTTTTTTCTAATTACTATGGCCATATGGTTCAATTTAAATATTATTTTTACATTTTCATTTTGTAAAAAAAGATTTGCCTAAGAGAATGTACATTTCAAATTAATAAATAAAATTGTTTTTGTATAATAATAAAATTATATAAATTATTCATAGAAAACATTTGATAAGTTATTATACAAAAACATTGATAAACTTAGAGAAATAAAAATAACATAAAATGTTCAATTAATTGCAGTATGTAGAATATTTCTGAAGTAATAAATATTCTATTAAAAAATAAAATTAGTTTAGAAATTATTAGTATCCCCTTAGTTTTGCTTTTGCCTGCTTGCACAATTTGTTAGATGAAAAAGGATAAAAGATGTCTTATCTAATCTAGTGTTGTCAGCATATTTCAAATGAAGTGCGAATATCGCAAAACAATGAACTTATATTTCTTTTATATATTCATATAACTTGAAAATTGTATTCCGCACAGCAGGGTAGGCAGAGGGAACTAAGTGTTAAGATACTCCGTTTTCCATTTCTCAAAATTACAAATCAAGTTAAAAGATAAAATCCAAAATGTTAATAAGATTTTTTGCAAGCATTTTTGATTTATCAAATCAACATCTTGACCAGAAAAAAGGTACCACGTGTTCAGACGGCAGTCCTGGTGAGGAGGGCTGGTAAGAATATTTTATTTATGTATTTGCGTACAGTAGGGTTAACAAGTATTGGCCGCTCTGAAGTTTAGTTTCCTCATTGTTCACTAGGGAAGAAAACATACAAAAGTAAGAAACGTCGAAAAATCTGTGCAGCCTAAATTAAAAGGCTAAATTTAAAGTGGCCACGACTTGTTAACCGTACTGTACATTATAGCAGAAATCACATAAACACGTGTAGTAAGTATGTACTTAGATATACTTAGATTTACATTTTCGTTTCCGTTACTAGACACAGACATGTTGACATGTAATTCCGTTCTTCGTTTCCTGTCGATAAGACTGCGATGCGTGCTTATTGGAGTGGCAATTCTTTATATCAAATAAAATTTATTATTATTCTCTTCGAACATTCTGCCATTTTTATAACCAGAATTATTTAGGGAGAGAATAATTTGAGAAAAGTCGTGGCGTAGGGGCACAAAGTATGATTGACAGGTTGCGGGTTCGATTCCTACTGGAAAAAATTAAATATTTAATTTTCATTTCTTCGTTCGGGTGGCTATAATTTTTTTATAGTATAACGCGAGATACACTCGCACACAGCAGGATATGCAGAGGAAACTTAGTTTTAAGACACTCCGCTCCCCACTCAAATTTCCGCCAAATTCTGGAGGCATTGCGTGTTAAGTGACGGAACTCAACGCCGCGCCTCGACACCAGAGTGAAGAAATGAAAATATAAATTTAAATAAATACTCCCCCCCCCCCCCGCGCCACGACTGGATCAGTTGCAATTTTATTATATACGAGTAGTAGTACGAGAAGGCATAGCTTATTCGCATCGAACACTTATATTGCAGAACAAAGGAAAAGAGCTCAATATTAGAAATACAAACTTCCAGAAGCCAATTAAAATAATTGTTCTCTTGTATTTGCAATGTATCTTGAGTGCAGGTACGTTAATCAATAATTCTATAACAACCCTGAGATTTATTGTTTTAAAGATTTGAAATATTTCTTAGAGAAAAGAATAAATTATTTACTGTATATCTAAATAGTCTTTGCGTTAGTTGATTTTACGATATTGTTTTTAATAACAATGGTTGTGGACTTAAATTGTTTTTATATTTGAAATATTTATATTACAGAGTTGTGTGTTGTTTCCAGTGTTATAAAACAAGAAGTGGCGTTGAATTCGTCCGGTGAAACTCAAATGTTTGTAAATAGGCGAAATCTTTTTCCTTTCCTTCTTATGTGTCCAGTTTAGAAATTCGTGTAAACTACGATCATTCTCTTAAGAGGATCATTTTGCACCTTTACCCTACTTTAAAATGAATATTTGTATACTCTAGATACCATATCTTCAAGATACTTTGCTTATTTTCGCTACCGCGTCGTAATCAACGGCTAAAAGAAAATTGCAATTATTTATATTAAAAGTAATCAGTTCGTTTTTTGCCTTAGTAAATTACGCTATCTGTCCAGGAACATGACCTACTTGACTATATTATGAAAAATTGTTCTATTTAATAAAATATTCAATTTTACGCTATATCCCGCACACAGGAGAGTAGGCAGATGGAACCTAGTGTTAAGACACTCTGTTTCTCACTTGCAGCCGCGCTGAGCCTCGATATTAGAGCGAAGAAATAAAAATATAAATTTAAATAAATATTTCAATTCCTCGAGTGGGGATCAAACCCACGACCAATCGCGCGCTTACGCTTCTGCGCCACGAATGGCCTCATTTATGAAAAAATGTTCTATTTAATAAAATATTAAGGTAAAATATAATTCCCGAGTAGATTCTAGTTAACATAAAGCTGGAGACAAAGATCGGTCTGCGAAGCGAAATAAAAAAAAAGAAACGGCAGCGTTTATGGCGGTCTCATTATTAAACGCTTTCTCATTTCCGACCTCGCTAAAAAACCGCCATTACCATTTCTGTTGTACCTACTATTTGTTTATTTATACTGGGGAAGGTATCCCTTTGTATCGGTTAATATCGGGGCTGACTAGACTGTTAAAACCTTATTATTTCTTTATCTTTTGCTAAGGTTTTTCATTACCTACTATAATATTCTCTTAACAAATATTTTCTACAAATATGTACAGTACGGTCAATTAGTCGTGGCTACTCTGATGTTGTAGTTGTGGCGTAGATGGCTGCGCACATTTGATTTTAGGATATTCTCTTACTTTTAATTATTTTCTTCCAAAGTAAATAGTGCGAAAAAGTTCAGAAATCCTAAATTTAGACTTGTTGACCGTACTGAATGGTATTGTTGTTAGATTTTTTCCTTTTACTGATTACTCGCCCTATACTTATAGTACTATAGGTACCTACAGAAAAGATAAAGATACACAGAAAAGATATAGACAATATATTTTACAGCTAAATAAGCTGACATTAGCTTTCGTATAATTACATTAGAAATGTGCTCAAAAATACAGCCAGGTATATATATATTTTGTTTTTCATAATTACGAAAAATACATTTCAATTTTCACATTTCCATTTAGATAATGGGTGGTAATTTTCATTGTGATTTCAAAAAGACCTTTTGCATATCCAAACGAAAGACAGATGCATGTAATCTGGGTTCCTGAGAAATAAAACAAATAAGTACATCCGAATATTTGCCGCTTTCTTTTTGGGAATGCGTGGTTCCCATAACTAGCGTATTACTCGTTCATTATTTACGTATCCGACAAATACGGGGGCAGTTGTTTCGGAGTTTTACATGCGCTAACAAACGAACAACACAAACACACACACGAGTATAAGTTCACAAATATTTTCGGCCGCGGTTCGTGGCGGCGCAAATGAATGTTTCGTTTGCCGGGAATGAAGTACGGCGCTGTCCGCGCCCGGCCTTTGTGCTCACACCTGTTATTAAAACTTTTGTGGCGAATCATGTATGAATTCTTGTCTTTCTTTTTTTGTTTTGGAGTTTTGGATTACAAATGCAACGTTTTTTTTGTATATATTCATGGGCGTAGGAATAGGGGAACGCCAGAATAGTTGGTGCCCACCCCAGACTGTTTAAAAATAAATATGCTCTAAAAATTAAAAAAAGTTTACATGAATATATTTGTTCCAATCTAAACTCCAGGGGGTACCCCAGAAAAAGTATCTGTAAATATTATAATGTACGTATAAATTACACGTAGGTACGTATGGTGAAATCCGGATGCTATAGCAGAAGTCTAATAAAACAAATATTTTATTAACCACTTTTAATATTCAAAATACGTTAATTTAATTAATAATAATTAAATTATTAAACCTAATTTTTAAGCATAAATAAATATTTTTTCTTTTTTTTTACCAAAGTTCAAGGAAATTATTAAAAATAATGTTTACAGCCAGTGGTCACTTGAAAGTGATTTTATTATTGTGTCGAAGTCGAGTGCTTAATCTACGATATAAAAAACGTAATATTTTCTCCGTCTAAAGTAGTGTCAATGTAAAAAAATTCGAAAACTCGAATTTATCTTATGCAAGTTTTTGTGCAAAATTCTTCCCCCTTTTTACGCCCATCCCATGTGCATATGTACTCAATATATCTAGTTCTATAACGTAATAATTAATAAGTCGAAAGATAATACTTTGTAGGTAGATGGTCATTAGCTGAGTTTTCAATTGCAATTGTATCATAGAAGTGGAAAAATGCTCTATATCCTATCAACAAATTAGATCCTGCATTGCGTTGTGTAAACGTACAATAAATAATGGAAAAAAGAAAGAAGTTTAAATGGAAAATAGATAAAAGAATTGCAAATAAAAAGATTCCACAATTCTATTTTTATTCTACAATTATTCTTTTGTACAATTTGAACTAGTATTTAATTTAAAACAATATGACATAAAGATCGTCAAAACGAATATATTTTGAACTTTAACCCTTAACTCATCCATAGAAACTGCTTTCCAGAAAAACATAGTTCATAGTCCAATATTAAAATGTAGTTCCTATACCAATACGTACGATACATACATACAAGTAATCACCTCAGCTCGTAGTAGAGGATATGAACGGATTCAGCATAGAACGAAATGTGGCTTTACAAGTAAAAATCGCGTCCCAAAAACTTGTGAATAACATGGAAAATCGAATGCGATGGCGGAACGAGTGGGTTACGTCGAGCTACGAAGGTTTTATAGCGTATGAGAACACCATATAGGTGTAGGTAAGTAAGTACCATAGCTACGAGTATGTCTACAGGTTCAAAGTAATTTTTAATTAAATTGAAGAAGTGAATTTCGGAAATGTATGTATGTATGTGTTTGATAGTTAACGATAACGATGGTTATAATTTTAAATATGTTTCGTTATATTGTTTATTTATGTTACAGTAGTTGCTTTCCCAATATGGTTAAATATTCTAAATGTTAGGTACATTCTTCAAATTACGCTTTTGCCGCGTAGAGCAGTGTAGGTAAAAAGAACTTAACGAAAATGTATTTTTCCCTGAGTGGTGATCGAACCCACAACCACTGTGCCACTGTGTTATAGCCGTTAACGCTACGCTCGGAGCTACGATACCAACCTTGCATCAATATATGTTCTTCGAGTTCGACTAATACTTTAATTAAGTTTGCGCATTTTTCATATATTTCGTTGATTTTCAGCTTATTTAAGCTTATTTTCAAAATATTCCGTATTTCTCGTAGTAGACCTAGAATATAAATACTCTTAAAATATTTTCATAACTGGAATCGAAAAATTACTTGAATGTCACTGGATATTTAGATCCGAACTTGAAAAATCTATTTGAATTTCACTGAAAATGCTAATATTACAGAATATATTGCTAGAATATAGGTCACCTTTCCTCTGTCTCATTTGCCATTCTATAGTACGGTCAAGATTCTATATTCAGAGGGGCATAGAGGAGCAGAGGCATATTCAGAGGGTGTCCAGACTAATACCTGTCCGATATTGGTTTGTGGGCATACGGGTACGCGATCCTCGAGCCGCCACTCTTAAGTGGCGGCTCGAGGATCTGGATGGATGAGGATATAAGTATCCTCATCCAGTCCGTAAGAATGGTGTCCCCCCCCCCGTCTCCTCCTCCTTTCTCCAGCTCCCTCCTTTACCTATCCTACCCCCCTCTATTTTCCTCTCCCTTCGGTTTTTCCCCACAAAGGGGGTTTTGGAGGTCAGACGGCAGTCGCTCCAGGAAAACCACAAACAGCCACAATATGGAACGGACCAACAACAGACTGGGTACGGCTAGGGCGTCGCCGCATAACGACGCGCAGGCACATCGCCCTACACCTGCGACAAGTGGGCAAGGGCTACCGTGTCAAGTACGGGCACGGTTAAAGACGCAAGTACCCAGACGAAAACTCCACTTTGCAACGTGGAATATTGGCTCTCTAACCGGACGATGCAGGGAACTCGCAGATGTACTCATGAGACGTCGGGGCCAGTGTGCTTTCCTCCAGGAAACTCGCTGGAAGGGTAATAAGTCCCGTAACATCGGACAGGGTTACCGGCTTATATACACTGGGTCACCTTCGGGTAGAACGGTGTAGCGGTAGTGCTTTCTGAAGAGCTTCAGAATGGGCTCCTTGAAGTTGACCGTCGCTCCGACCGACTGATGCGAGTGAGGGTACTGCTGAGCCGTATGAACGTGTTCACGGGGGTTTTGGGCACGGTCTTCGCAATGCAGAGGGAGAAAACATTCTGAGAACCTGTATTGCGTCTGATCTGGCCGTCGTGAATACGTTCTTCCAAAAGAATTCTCAGCACCTTATCACGTATAAGAGCGGGTCCCACTCAACTCAAATAGACTACTTATTGACCAGACGGTGTCATATGGGCAGGGTAACTAACTGTAAGGTCATTCCAGGCGAAAGCCTAACGGCCCAACATCGTCTTCTTGTCATGGACTTTAACGTCACTCCAAAGAAGAAAGTAGCCGAGAAACGTAGGCCTCGGATCAAGTGGTGGTTGCTGAATGGACCGATGCAGATCGACTTCCTGGCAGAGGTGCAAAGTCACGATCTTTCGACTAACACCGAGACTGCTCAGGATGCTTGGGATCGGGCTCAGTCGGCAATCATTGCGGCGAGCAGGCGAGTTCTTGGCGTTTCTAGGGGAGGACGTGTCATCGACAAGGAGACATGGTGGTGGAATGACGAGGTGCAGGAGGTGACTCGTGAAAAGAAGGCTGCCTTTAAGAAGTGGCAGGAATTCAACTCTCCTGAAGACAGACTGGAGTACACAGTAGCTAAACGTG
>HE670890.1:538913-601710 GCA_000313835.2 Heliconius melpomene melpomene | reverse complement strand
GTCTCAGTTTTAATTGTAGTAGTGTCCACGTCTGGCATTGTGGTTTCTGGCCAAGCTGTAGATGTTGCTGACGAATCAGTTGTTACTTTTCGAGTGGTGCTATCATATTCGGAAGTCGTTGTGTGTCTTGTGGTCGTTGGTGTTTCAACATCATCTGTAGATACTTTACTTGTAGTAGTATCTACGTCTGGTATTGATGTTTCTGGCCAGGTTGTGGACGTCGCTGACGAATCAGTTGTTACTTTCCGAGTTGTGCTGTCGTATTCGGAACTCGTTGTGTGTCTGGCAGTCGTCCGCGTTTCAGGATAATCTGTAGATGTTTTAATTGTAGTAGTGTCCACGTCTGGCAATGTGGTTTCTGGCCAAGCTGTAGATGTTGCTGACGAATCAGTTGTTACTTTTCGAGTGGTGCTATCATATTCGGAACTCGTTGTGTGTCTTGCGGTCGTCGGTGTTTCAACATCATCTGTAGATACTTTACTTGTAGTAGTATCTACGTCTGGTATTGATGTTTCTGGCCAGGTTGTGGACGTCGCTGACGAATCAGTTGTTACTTTCCGAGTGGTGCTGTCATACTCTGGGCTTGTTGTTTCTCTCATGGTTGTCGACGTTTCAGGGTAATCTGTAGATGCTTTATTTGTAGTAGTCTCTACATCTGGCGTCGATGTTTCTGGCCAGATTGTGAACGTCGCAGACGAGTCGGTTGTCACTTTCTGAGTTGAGGTTTGTGGCCAAATTGTTGCTGTTGAATCCGTTGTTACGTTTTTGTGTATTTAGTTCTGTTGTCGTTGTTTTCATACTGTTGCTTGTTGTCGTCAGTGGCAATGTTGTTGTATTTTGCTGAGTTCCACATATAACTGCATTTGGCCAATTGCAAACCTGTTTTGTTTTAAATCAGTGTATCAGTTATATTTATTTTAAAGTTAAAGACATGTTATTTATGTTATTAAATTTACTTTTTAATATCATTTTGTTGAAATTTACTATTTGTTTAATATAACAGAGAATTATATTATGAGCTTTTAAATTTAAATAAAGCGAGCAAATTATCTAAACTAACATATGATGTAGATCGATTTTCTTTACAAGTAATTTTACTTCAATCTATCAAAGATTAAAGTTGCTGCCTTTTGATTTGATTAGCCTTGTAATCCAAGTATTATTGTTTTTTTTTTTATTTTATTTTTCTCACATTCACAAATATAAAAACACTTACATCTACTCCGCCAAACCATTCAAATGGTTTACAGACGGACAAAGCTCTCTTTGACACATTTAGACCTTAAACTTAAATATAATGATTAAAAACAAGGTTTTAACTTATAAGCTAAATTATACGGTATTTATTTTAAAAAAATGTATATTTAACAACCATTAATAGATTAATTTTACTAAAAGTGGGTAAGCAAAAATATTTGTTATAATATTCGTTATAGATGCCGAGTTACGAGTGTAATGTGCGTTATTGCGGCAAGGCTGTTATTATAAGTTTTATTACATTTAGTCTAATTTTTTTATTTTATTTTTTATCTTATCTATATATATAAAATCGAAAGGTCACTCACTCATCACGAAATCTCAGAAACTACAAGTGATAGGAATCTGAAATTTTGCATAGAAGTTACTTATAGGACGTAGGTGCTCGCTAAGACGGGAATTTGCAATATTCGACTTCTAAGGGGTTGTTTTTGGGGTCGAAAGTTTGTATGAAACTTCGTTACTACAAATGCTAGGAGTCTCAAATTTTGCATAGACGTCACTAGGACGTAGCCATGGAGACAGAAATTAATAATAACATAGTTCACGCGGGTGAAACCGCGAGCGGGTCGCTAGTATATACATATTTTTTATATTTTAGTAATTATACTCTATATCTACAACATATTTTTTTATTAAGTTATAGATTTTTTTAGATATATATACATTTCATTCATGGAGAATGGTTATGTAATGCTAATGCTGCAGCTAGAATGTATCGGAAAAGATACCAAAACGTTGAACGTCATCCCGATTATCGTGTATTTAGATTTATC
The DNA here is from genome assembly GCA_000313835.2 of Heliconius melpomene melpomene. NCBI lineage: Eukaryota > Metazoa > Arthropoda > Insecta > Lepidoptera > Nymphalidae > Heliconius > Heliconius melpomene. The sequence goes on along the minus strand of HE670890.1, from coordinate 599,677 downwards.
TCTCTTCAACAAAGAAGTAATCCAGCAAGTATCGTACTATTTCGGAATCCCGATTAAATGCGCCAACTTTTAAAGTTACTTGCAAAAACAGTGTAGTACATTTTTTTTATAGTACAGTCGGTTAAAGTTGGGTGTAGTAAATATTTTGAATTTAATGTTTGGCAAAAACACCACCTTTTATTGAAAACTGATGCAGGTATGTTTAAATCTTAAACTGTAATTTACAGAAGGGTTACTCACGATTACATTACAGAAAAAAAAATGAAGAAAGAGTAATATTTGTAGTCTTAGGACTTGAAAAACCATCACAGGGTGTCGGTTTTTCCGATATTTTTTAAATCAATATAATATGAAAAATACATGACAAAGATTTTTTTTTATGTTTTTCTCATAACTGTCATGACTTGGTCTATCACCTGGTTTCGTTTTATCGTTGACTCCTGGGACACCCTGTATATATATATATATATACATGTATATATGTATATATATTTTATATATATATATATATATATATATATATATATATATATTTACAATGGTAATTTAAACTCTTTTGGCATTAGTATATTTTTTAGTTTACATTTCACAATATTTAATTGTTTTGCAGTATCTTATATCTCTGATGGCAAATAGTTATGTATTTTTGGAACTGTCCATTCTTTTGTACGTTTGCCATAAAAATTATTTACTTCAGGTATTTTATATAGAGGATTGTTTATATTTTTACGTGTCATATGCTCACTATTAATTTTGTTTTTAAATTCTGTGCTCCCAAATTCTGATAAGACTTCTTCTTTTCTATTGGAACTTCTTTTCTATTGGAAGAAGTTTACATTTTTCAAACAAACAGTCATTATCTATTTTCTCTTTGTCAAAATTTTTATTATTCTTATAACTGACAAATATTTGCAAGTATTTGGAAACCCTCTAGGTTAACTATGATATGGTTATTAACTACCATAATTTATGGCTATTAGTTTTTAGGATCTAACCACAATTATATAGTTTTCAGATTTTTTCCTGAACTAGTACTACCTTTAGATGCTAGCTTCCAAATTTCATCATTCTAGTTTAAGCGAAAGTAAGTACCCAATTAATTTTGATTCCCTTTAATTATAACGGCAATACGCACTCTTTGCTATACAAACCGCCATATGTTTTTAATTAAATGTAGAAATACGTTTTTTACATGAAATCATGGGGTGGTAGATGTAGGTGTATGGTTTAAATTTCAACTCGATATCTCCAAGCGTTCCTGAGATAAAGGCTCTTGACAGACAGATAGATAGGCAGACAGACAGATGAACAACAAAGTGATTTTATAAGGTTTCCTTTTTTCCTTAAAAGCTGCGTTACTCGAAAAAAACAATACGGAATACGGATCAATTTTCTATATAAGTATTCTTTACGTTATTGATACTAATATTGACAAATGCTTACAAGTAGACATTTAAGGTCTTGATTTTTTTCGACCCTGGCAATTTTATGAACTCGTACTAGGAAGTCCTGGTATTGAATTTTGCAAAGACGCCTTATCTCTACCAAAAACTACTGAACCGATGTTAAATAGGTTGTAATAAGTCGTATTTATTTTACAAAACAATTGAAAGACGTTATTAGAATAACGATATTATAATACTAACATTTTTAAAATGATAATATCACAAGTCACTATGATGAGTACGCTGTAAATATGACACATGAGAAAACGAAAGTAATTTAGTGTATTATATAAATAAGTAGGTGTGTCGCTAGTATAAAATATATGTCGAAAGAAAATTTCGTACATGTCGGATAGATAATCTTTTTTTTTAAATCGATTACAAGCTAAAAATAAAATAATTTCGTACCTGTAGTTTTGGATCAAAATATAGTCCAGGATTGCAATTACGTTCAACTTTTTGTCCATGTACACAATAATAAAATTTATTACAGTCAGTTTCATGTGGAAGTAGGTGATGAATATGGAAATCTGACGGACACCCGTTTGGTAAAGTTTCAAAATCTGGTTGATTATCGGTTTCACCTTCAGTGCTTGTTTCAATAGTAGTAAATCTTTCAGTACTTATTCCAGCAGTACTTTTAGTACTTCCTTCAGTAGTTTTTTCGGTGTTTATTTTGCAGTCAACGTTATGCGGCCAATCACAAACCTAGAATATATAATTATTTTAATTACTTAACATCTTTCAACATCTTAACTGGCTTATGTAGGACCAATGCGCTATTTTTCTTCGTCCGCACCAGCTGAAAGTATCAGCAGGTGCAGACGAAGTAAACTATTGTGGCAAGAAATCTATGTCCCTTCTGCTGGTAATTACTTCATCTGTTTGTTAGAGTTTGTCAGTGTCAAAAATGTATATTAACTTATGACCAAAATTATAGATATTTCCCATCAAAACAGCACTGTCAGTTGTAAATTGCCAGCTGTTAGGGTATTGGAGTGAGCGGCACCGTGGTATAAAATGAGGACGCTTCAGCAAGCGTACTGAAAAGCGTTTTCCAAATAGTTAGGATTATGACGTACGCAAAGTTTCTGGCAACGATCAAAAGCCAAGATCCAAAGGTCAAGCTCAATGGCGTGACATTCCAATTTAAGACCTGTAGCCACTGGTGGATTAAGATAGATGGATGATGACAATAATATTTATAGCGATGATTATGTAAAATAATATTACAAACCTGTATTTCGAAATTAAATAATGTCCCAGGAGCACAATTCTCTTCAACTTTTCTTCCATGTACACAATTATAAAATTTACTACAGTCAGTTTCATGAGGAAGAAGGTGATGTATATGAAAATCGGCCGGGCATCCATTTGGTAAAGTTTCAAAGTCTGGTTTATTATCAGGTTGAGCTTCAGTAATTGTTTCAGTAACAGTGCTTATTTCAGTATTTATTCCAGCGGTACTTCTAGTACTTCCTTCAGTGCTCCTTTCAGTAGTGATTTGAGTAGTTTTTTCAGTATTTACAGAACACTCAACATTACGAGGCCAATCACAGACCTGGTATAAAAATAATTTAAATTTCATTGATTAATTTATCAGGCAGCCTGTAATGACAAATACTGTCTTTCCAGCATATGTAAACAAATAATATTAAAAAAAAATATTATTTACATAAAAAAAAGAAAAAAATGCTTTGATTCAATTTAATTATTGATAATTAATAATATTTCAATAAACTGTATGAACGCTAAGTGTCATCCAGTACTATAAGGTAAAAAAATATGTTTTAATTTGGGTGGCTCCACAAAAAGTATTTTAACTAATAGTACGAAATGGTAAAATATTCCCTGAGTTACAACCACAAACTCGAAGCAACAAGCTGTTAGATATTTGGTACATTGGCGCATGATAGTGTACAAGAAATTAAAAACATTGCAAACCTGTATTTTGAAATTAAATAATGTTCCAGGAGGACAACTCTCTTCAACTTTTCTTCCATGTACACAATTATAAAATTTACTACAGTCACTTTCGTGAGGAAGTAGGTGATGTATATGAAAATCTGATGGGCATCCATTTGGTAAAGTTTCAGGTTGAGCTTCAGTGCTTACAGAAGTAGTGCTTCTTTCAGTACTTACTCCAGCAGTGCTTTTAATACTTCCATCAGTACTCCTTTCAGTACTTCCTTGTGTAGTTAATTCAGTATTTACTGAACACTCGACGTTATAGGGCCAATCACAAACCTGGAAGAAAATATATTTAAATATTATTAACTGACTTATCAGGCAATCCATAACGAGAAACTTTTATCAATCAGTAGGAAAACATATTATAAACCTGTTTTTTATAATTAAATAATGTCCCAGGAGCACAATTCTCTTCAACTTTTCTTCCATGTACACAATAAAAAAATTTACTACAGTCAGTTTCATGAGGAAGTAAGTGATGTATATGGAAATCTGACGGACATCCGTTTGGTAAAGTTTCGAAGTCTGGTTCATTATTATCTTCAGTTTCTTTTTCGGTGATTCCTGCAGTGCTTCCTTCGGTACTTTTTTCAGTAGATTTTTCGGTGGATCTTTCTGTAGTTCTCGTGGTACTTCCTTCAGTACTCACTTCATTGCTGCTTTTACAATCAACATTTTGTGGAGAGTCGCAATCCTGAAATAAAAAAAATAATATATGTTTAACATAAGCATTTTGTGGAGATGGTGAGAAGAAGCTTATTAAATTCTATTTGTCTAATTAGCTTCACGCTCTATCTCATGAATGTCAAGGTAAGTAATTTTCGAGACATTACTGGTTTAGTGGCGAAATTCAACGATACACTTTGTCTTGTTGCCAGAGAGAGAAAAAGAAAATAAGTCCTTATAAACTGATAACCGTCGCTTACAGCGATGTCACGTTATGACGTGATATCGCTGTAAGACGATGGCCTATACGTATTTTCCCCACATAGCAAGGCGGGCAGAGAAAACATATAGTAGACTTTGTCCCAGACTTTCCCCATGACTTTCGAGACTACATTATTATATTCATCATATAATAAATCCCCCGAATTAAAATATATATTCTAATCCATAAAATCAACATGTTACAGCTTAGAAGATTATATAATTCAATTATTATACCTGTTTTTGTTCATTAAACAGCATGCCATTAAAACATCTCCTGTCTAGTTTCATGCCGAACGCGCATTCGTAGTACCGGCCACAATCGCTCTCGTGGGGCAAGAATCGGCGAACTTGAAAATCCGCTGGACAACCATTGGGCAAAACTTGTACGACTTCCTTTTGCGAGCATTTTACATTAGCTGGCCAATCACAGCGCTGAAACGTAATAAATAACATATAAATAACAACTAAATAACATACATTAATAAAAAATAAATAACATGTAAAGACACCTGGCGATAATCCTTATGTCCTAATTTTAAAAATATCTTAAGTAGGGGTTAAACTAAAAATATAATATTTTTTATTATAAAAGTGTAGCTAATCTCAACCCATATATGTAGGTATATAATATAACAAATTTTATAGTCAAAAATCATGCAAAAAACACTGAAACAATTTAGATGGAATTTTATAGTAATATAGCTTATGTTTTAGAATTTTTATTAAATTTAAAATCTAGAATATTCTACAACTAATCCATACATAAGAGTATAATAAAACCGCAAAAATAATTTGCCTGTACATTGAGTAATATTAGTACTTAACGCTCTATCCCTCATGTAATAGTTGAGGTCCGATACTCAACAAACACCGTCTCGAAAATTGAACGCAGCGGAACGAAGGAATCGCTAGGTTCCCTATTATAGGTTCCCTATAATTCAATGCCTACTCTGCTAAATGCGGGATAAGCGTGAAGCTTCTACAAGTTCTTCTAAACCAACCAAACCTTCCCTTGAAATAATAAGGAGATTTTAAATATTATATTATTTACACTAATTACAATGTAGATAAAACAAAATTTAATGATAAGTATCTGCCTCATTGTTCGGTGTTTTTGTTACATCCTTTGTAACCAAATTATAATACCTTAGATTTTTTAACTTTAGATTCGATTTCTTGATAAGATTAAGAAATATCTTTAAAATGTATCGACGTTTCTGCGTGTAATGTGCAAGATAATGTGTTTGTACAATAAATATTGATTTTGATACATTAGTTTATGGGGGATGATCGATTTATTTAATTTATTTAACATTTTTTTACAGCTTCATACTGTATCCCGCACACAGCAGGGTAAGCAGAGGAAACAGTGTTAAAACACTCCGTTCCCCACTTTCTGCCGAATTCTGGCGGCATTGCGTGTTTGTGCTTTTATTGCTGATAAATTAAATACATATTTTATATTTATTATACTGTCAAAACGTATATTATTTAAACTTTGGTGCTTGGGTCCAAGTTCTAAAAGTAAGTTAGTAAGTTTTTTCCTTTTAAGTAATTTTCCAATTAAAATCTCCAAATTTAACTGACCACCCCTAATTGGACAATTCATTAACACCGTTGCCACAATTGATGTACTTAACATAATAAATTTCATAAGGTATTTTCAAATAATATCAAAATCTAATGGACAATTGTGGATTTTTGTGTATTTGTTGATATTTGTGTTGTCGATTCTTTTGTTGTTGATTCTCGTGTTGTTGTTGTTGTTGTTGTTGATGTCATCGTTATTGTTGTTGTTCGAGGGCATTCAGCAGTGTTAGACCAGTCCAGACCAGTCTAGTGTGTTATGACGTTTTGAATTGAGTCATATTCTCTCAGCGTTTTCTCTACATTTCTCAATACTTTATCGATCGTGTATTAAACTAACTAGCATAAGTATTTTTTTTGCCAAACGAGACGAAAAAATATCGTTTTGAAATCGATCCTACGAAAAATACGGCTACATTTGAATTTTTATACGCAACATCAGTATTTTAAATACTAAAGTTGTAAACAATGCATCAAGCAGATCCAAATTTGCAATTAGTAATAGAACTGGAACTAATTAGAAAACGACAGGACAGGTTTAACTATTTAGATAATTAGAAGAATTTCAACAAATCTTACCTGTTTTCTTTCATCAAAGTGGGTTCCACCCGCACAATCCCTAATAACTTTGCGTCCATGGACGCACTGGTAGTACTTGGCGCAGTCAGTCTCATGAGGCAGGAGCATTTCGATATGGGAGTTCGACGGACACCCATTGGGCAAAGTGCTTGCCCAACCGTAGCCGAGCAGCAGAAGGAATATAAGTATTGTCATATCTAAAATACATAAATATATAATAATTCATTTTAATATACTTTTTAATTTAGATAAATTGAATTTGTTTGGTTTTTTTTATTTTAGAAACAAAATTTTAGGATTTTTTTTTGAAAATTTGTTAGATTTTTTTAAAATATTTAAAAAATCGGCATGCGTTCGAATGCCGTTATATCCCGCAGATATCAGAGTAAGCACAGTAAACCTGGGAACCTAATTCTCATTAAGACACTGCAGTGCCATAGCCTACAATCTCAATAAATTTCTTTAAATATCTTCCATGTACAGACATTACGCTTTTGCTTTTAGCTAACGAAAAGATATAAAGACATCACTACACAAAAGAGTGAATGGCTAAAAGTAATGAGACATCACTATTTAAAAACATTTTCGCCTTGATATTATCTCTAATTATAAAATTTCTTTGAATCAAACACTACGTCATGTACCTATTATTATGATAATGTTTTGTACTTACATTAATTTCGTTGTTTTATTACAAGATTGTTTATCAATAGATCTACATCGTTTGAGTTTTAGTTCATACATTAGTAAATTGTATGTTTTCTTTTTTTTATATTATAAAGTGCGGTGGTTTTCAGAATATATAATATGAATATTCTTAGTAATTGAAAGATGTGTGTAAATCGGAAGATATTAGAATAAGCTAGAAACATATCTGGGAATTATTTGGTAGAGGTAAGGAATATTGCTACCGGTAGCAGGATTAACGGTGGCTACCCCACCAGGAATAAAGCGTAAAGCTAAAAAGATTATAGCTTTCTTATTTTCTCATATTTTGCGGGACGTTTATTGGGTAAAGAGCTCTTAGTATTCTTAGCGGGTACAATTTTAAATTGTAAAAAATGGACCCGCATACAACAGAGTAGGCAGCGGAAAACCGAGAACCTAGTGTTGAGATACTTCCGTTTCCCACTTTCCTCCGAGTTTTGTAATGTGCAGGGTACAGAATGAACACAAAAATTAAGAATAAAAATGGAGAACGTAGTCATTAGGTACACTAGGTGCCCTGAACTATGCCATAAAATGTGTCAAGTAGTTTTTGTATTTTACCAATTTACAACATTGATATAAACTTTAAGAGCTTCCAGCTCTAAACATAATGGGTACTGATTTAACTTTTTAAAACCATACTTAATATCTATATTAGAATAATGTAATTAGAAAAATATATCTAATTTGTGATAACTACCATAGATTAATAATTATTAAATGATCAAATAAGCAAATATAATAGGTTAATTTAAATTAAAGTTTTCGCCTTTTCATCTTTAAGCTCCACTCACAATGTAAGCAGCCATTAGTATTTGACACATGAGTCATATGTATAACGTCATTCAAATATCGCTGTTTGTTACCAAAACGAAAATTAAAATAATAAATAATTTATTCCATTATTACGAAACAATCCTAATTTAAATTTAATTGATATTAGCGACGTGCCTGAGAGCACGTGCTTCTGCGCCAATACTAACTGCGAATTTCACATTTTGTATTATCGGAACTATAAAAATGAACATAAGTATTTAAAATATCACAACTATGACATGTAAAGTTAATATATATCTACTCTAGAATTTTTCGATGATTCTAAGAATTTTTTATGTACGAACAAGTATGCAGGAAAAGACGTTTGCGTTTTCGAACACATTTAATTGTTACATATTTATTTATTTTCGTATATTATTATTATTTTTAAGAAACTTCTTACTACAACTTACTACAAGGTTCTTATATATTATAATGTTTATACCTAAGGTGACTTATAAGAGATGTCTAATAGTGATATTTCTGCAAGTGTTTTTTCCTTAGCCTATACTGTCCCATTGTTGGGCAGGCCAGGTTGAGTACCAATCATGCTTGTAATAGTCCAGCTCGTCTCGCCATCTCCGTTTTGATCTGCCAATTCTCCTTTTAGAGTTCAGAATACAACTGGTAGATGATTTCGTCCAAGATTCAAGTGTATTATTGGTTTTTTTTACGTACGTACGTAATAAATCAATTTATCTATCTATTTTATAGTATAGGTTCTTCACATGTTCGTCACATTCTTCACATGTGTTAAACACTATATATTTGAGTGTCGGAATTCAACATAGTGCTATGTCTTCACTATTGCACCACTATGACTTCATGCTTTAAGGAAATTATTTTTACAGTATTCGCTATAGTATCGTTCAATCTTTTTTCTACGTATCAGACAGCACGGCGGCGACGATACCATCAGATTGTAAATTTATAAATAATTAAATATATTAATAAATAATTAAATATATTTTATATAATCTAAATATATATATGACACTGATTATGTCTTTGTTTGATATTTTGTATTGTTTTAAAGTGTATTCATTTTCTTATCTTACCCCACCATTTATTCAGGGTCTACCTTCCGACTTAACTAACTCCACTTTAGATGGTCTTCAAAATTCTCCATAGCGTCTATCCTCCATAGCATCTATATAAGTCTAACTCCAGGAACTAACATAGCAAGGCACTTCCTAGACGGTCACCCAACGTGGTCATTTACATTACAATAAGCCCGTTATTCTGATCTTTATAAACTTATAATTCTGTCTACAATTCAGGCACAGGATATCTCTGAACTCAGTAGTACCTGTTAGCAAAAGCCATTTCTAACATTTTTCATTGTTCACCTTAGCGATCATTCTCAAGTTGAAAACTGCTGTTAATTTTATTTCATCTTCACATCTTTTGTGATCTTTCTCTATTCCTTTTAGGTACCAATCAGTAACAATTTTGCTCCATCTCTTCCTGTTTACTTCTTAGCCCGCTCCACCTCCACTTTAGTTAGCCCATTTTTGTAAGGATGTCTGTTACTTGGGTGTTGGTTGTTATAGATGTATTTTTTATTCTGTCTTGTTTTCTGATACTCATCAAGTTCTTTTTCATGGTCTTTTCAGTGCCAGTATCCGAGCATTTGTTCTATGGTGGTTTGAAATCCACTAGGCTTCACATCAACAGGTAAAATAGGGCAAATACATGTGTTAAGCACTTTCCGCTTGATTGCTGTATATAATCTGGTGGTCATAATTTTAAGTGTGGCCGTCGCTCTCCATTCGAGGAAATAAAATATTTATTTACATTTATATTTTCTTCGCTCTGCTGTCGAGGCATAGAGCGGTGTTGAGTTCCGCCACTCAACACGCAATACCTCCAGAATTCGGCGGAAAATGGGGAACTGAGTGTCTTAACACTAAGTTCTCTCTGCCTATCCTGCTGTGTGCGAGATACAATGTGAAGCTGGTTTTTTTTTTTTCATAATTTCCTTCAGCGACAAGTGTATTTCCAACTATAAGCTAATCGTTTTTTGATTACCTTGGTAGTTTGGTCTGTGTGAGATATGATTTTCCCAAGATAAGTGCAACTAAGAATTATTTTAAAAAATTGCGATAGGGCCGTTTTTTGTTTATTAATTTAGTATGATTTCTTTTCGTCTATTTTCTTTATTTACTTACTATTAAATACGTAGTGCCAGTGATAAATTATTTGAAAATGCTTAAAAAATATAGCATTATTGTACTACAAGAGAACATTTGCTTCAACCAGAAATGGAACTGCACACCTACGACTCAGTAACTAATATACAAAAACAAATAATTTACTCTGCAAATATGATTAATTCGTGTTATCTATCAAAATGTATACAGTACATACATAATTAAAACACCTTGTACATACAAGTTGTAACATTACACACTTAAGATTAAAATCGTCGATAAGATTTATATAAAAAAATTCTTAGAAACAATAAATATGATCTAATAACAAAATAATATTATACCTATAGATATATATCATTGAGGCCGCGGAGGCGCAAGAGCACAAGTAAACGCGAAAGTTGCGGGTTCTATTCCCACTCAAGTGAATGAAATATTTAATATGTTCATTTCCTCGTAGGAAAGCAATTGTTCCCTCCTCGCAATTGCTCTAGAATTGCGCTGAAAGTACGAGACGGAAGTGGCTTAATGGAAACGAAATCTTAACACTAGGTTCTCATATTCCTTCTCCCTAATAGAAAACGTCACAAAATTTTATCAGCTTCACGTTATACCCCGAGCACAGCAGGGTAGGTAGACGGAACCTAGTGTTAAAACTCTCCATTGCTCACTTTCTCTGCCGAATTTGGGAGGCATTGCGTGTTAAATGAAAATATAAATTTAAATAAATAGATCGAACCCACAAGTAGTCGCTTTTAAAAAACTTCACTATATTCTTCATTATAGCATAGGCCTTTTATTCTATTCTAGTACAGTGAGTTAGGCTTCTATTAAAGCTAGAGCTAAACGAGTTACAGCTGGTTGCATACAATGCATTTAATATGCCATTTATTTTTATCTAAATTTAATCGTTGGAACCGTCGTGTTAACACTAGTTTCTACCTTACATACTCCCATTATCAAGTATTTTACGCTTACAGCGTAAAGCTTATTCCATATTATATTATTTATAGTAAACTTATTCCAAGATTTAAGTATTGGGAATGGAAATTAACTATTTTTATTAGATATTATTTAATATAGTGTCCGAGTGGCCGCATATGACGTATATTAGAAACAAAGAAAAGACTTTTGTATACTAAGGAACCTAGTGTGAAGACACTCCATTCAGATTAAGGCTCTTCCGTTCTCCAAATTTTCCTAAGAATAAGGAAATTTTAATGTTAAATTGCTCCATGGAGCGGGCTAAGCTCGGTGTATCTCTTAAGGATAGAATCCGAAATGAGGAAATCCGGAGGAGAACTAGAGTTACCGACATAGCTTAAAGAATTCGTAAGCTGAAGTGGCAATGGGCGGGGCATATTTGTTGTAAAGCGGACGGCCGCTGGGGCAGACGTGTCTTAGAATGGAGACCCCGTACAAAACGACCGGTGGGACGATCCCCTGCGAGATGGACAGACGACATAAAGAGGTTGGCGGGAAGTGGATGGGTCCGAAGAGCTGAGGATCGAGTGTGGTGGCGAGAATTGGGGAAGGCCTATGTCCAGCAGTGGACAAAAGATGGCTGTTGATGATGAAGATGATGATGAAATGTTAAATATTTTATACCCCCGTGTGGGAGTCGAACCCAAAACCGTGGAATTACAGTCACACCCTTATGTCCCTGGGCCCCGATGGCATATATATATGTGTATATTTAAATGGAAAACTTACAATTATAATTAGATAACTATTCGCGCAGGCTTAGTTGCAAAATTCAAAGGTGTCCGAAAAGATAACGGAATGGGCGGCACGTACTAAAAGTTAAGATTATCAAAGAGATTGCATGTATGTACGAGTATGTTTCATGTTTCAGAAATGCCTATAGTATCACAATGAAAAATCGATATTAATGTCGTTTGTTATTTGGAAAATATTATTCTGAGGTAATAACCACTTTTCATCCGAATTTGAGACATTACGCATAAGTCGACACCACGAAGCGTATACATATATTCTAAGATTTTACCATATATACAATTTTTTTGATTTGACTAATTTCATGCCTTTGATAAGAATTAGATAAATCGTAAAGTTTCTCAACCAAGCTTACAGTGTCTCTATTTTTTATTGTAGCTTCACACAGTGCCCACGCGTGGCAGGGTGGGCAAATGGGAACCTAGTGTTAGATTTCGTTGTCCGTTAAAAGATGTCCGTTTCCCACTTTCTGCCAAATTCTTGAGACATTGTGTGTTGAGTGGCCGCGCTTTGCCTCCTGGCCAGAGCAAGGAAATGAAACTATTAAATATTTCATTCCTTCGAGTAGAAATCTTTTTCTTTTTTTTAATTCTTAACCTTTGAAAACTACACCTTAGTAAAAAATAGCTTTAGCTTTAGCCTAAGCTAAAGTCATTTCAATCTGTTTCTACATGGAAAAATATCCTACAGGTTTTAATTACGCGGTGAATTTCAAGCAAAATGCGGCAAAAACGATGCATATATACGTTCGCATTTAGTGATTTTGTTAATTTAGAAACTAGAATTTTTAGAAGTAGTCCTGAATATTTTATTCAACCTAGAGATCTTGACAGATGACTCTAAAAAGGAACTTAACATTTGTCCGCCCAACCTACTATCCGCTGAATTTTCTGTATATTGCGTGGAGAGTGAGAAAAGTTAACGTTACGATTTGTCTACCACAGGGTGGAAATGAATGAAAATGAATGAATGAATGAATGAAATGAATGAATGAAAATTAAATTAAATTAACAATTCACGCGAGTGGAGATTGAACTCAAACTCGTCGTGCTTGTAGTCACTGGATGTCACACTACCTGATGTCGCCTTGGCTTTTTTTTAAATACCAGAAATTGCAAGGACTAAGGATCGAGATACGTATACACTGCCACCTTGAACTCGGCCTTTAGAGGCAATAATATCAAGCAATTTTTGATTAAAAACACGTAACGATTTTTCCACGATACGGATTATAATTGTATGAAAATAATCTTTTTAATCCCCAAAACACTTTATCTATGATATTAAATGGATAATAACCTCGTCAACAGAAACACGTAGTGATTTATGCCATGTTTTTTTAGTTTCACACTGCCTCCCGTATATAGCCGGAGTTTTAAGACACTCCATTCTCCGCGTACTACTCAATCAATGTTCGGGCAATTCGTGTTGAGTACCGTAGCAAGCTCTTGTAAACGAGGATATATGTAGATGAAAAAGACTATAAAAGCAATGGAATTGTGTCAATCGAGGGTATTATTGGCCACCTACTCTCGTCCCTTCCCCCTAATGACGCTGTAAAGACTGTTCCGAGCAAAAGCAGTATACCGTTTCAAAAAAATTAAACGAGGCAGTTTAACTTTGAGAAGTGAAGTATTGTTATTGTCATAACTTGTTTTTGAAAAAGTATAACCGGTTCCGATTTCTAACAATATAAACACTTATAAAATTTTGCATATTTGCTTAGAAAGGCTTTTAAATTCTTTCTAATAGATTTTTTTAGCTCGATCCCGCACATATCAGGGTAGAGAGAGGGATCCTATAAGAGTGTCTCCTACTGATACTTAGATCCTATAAGACTAGATTTCTGCCTACTGTACGTTTTTAATTTATTAGCTACGTCTATATATTTGATCTGATCTAAGCCTAGTAGATACTTGGAACTAAGTTAAACAGTAATTAACACGTAAATAACAACCAGCACCCAAGCGCATTAGCCAATTCACGGCCTGTGCTAGAATAGCTTTATAATGTCTAAACATCTGTACTCCTCAAACATTGTTTGATAATAATTGACTGGTGAAAAATTAAAACACTTTAATATTTTTTTATGATTCAAGTACATTTTTTAAAATGTTACCATACCACACAGATACCAGCAGATTTTAATATGACTTTCGGAAAAAATCACCAGTAATTTTTTTTTCGCTACAGCCCCTGAAAGTATCTATTATTAAAATTTATTTAAAGAAACGATTTTAATTTTGATGTTCTTTAAAAAATACATAAGTACGATACTTATAAATGATTATATGATACAAGAGGCCCAATTTTGGGCTGTGTTGAAAAAACACCACGATCGCAGACCCAACAGTCAGGTTGGATGAGCCAATTTTCCTCATGAATCCGAGTTTTTCCAAAAAAACACAAATTCCCAAATATCTGTTGAACCACTGATAATCGCTGAAAATACATGGGAATGAAACGGATTTGCTCCAAAACGGACACTTCTTAAGACAAATATAGATAATAATTATATTTTTCTGTTTCCGTATAACACTACTATCAAAACAAGGCCAAGGCCAAGGCCTAGATATCTCTCTCAATTCTGAGATACATCTTGAGATTCTGTTTTTATTTATACAGTAGGTGTGCGTGCGAGTAATAGTACCTTAAAAATATCAAGTTTTGGGAAACGTCGATTAAAGATTTGTACAATTATATTTTTGCATAAAAATTAGGCTTACAAAATCATTTAGATGATACAGTATGAAGATCTCAATATCGATCTCAGAGTTGATAATAATTTATAAATACGGACGTTATTCATAATTAAATATTAACTTCTACTTGCAATTCACCCCATGCTGAATTTAAAAAAAAATACCTGAGGGTTGTGTATAACACATTTTAAATGATTTAAATAACATTGGCCATATATTGGGTTACATTGGAAAATACAGTCGTTAATAAATGGCTTATCCAACACGAAAAGAAATATATTTAAAGATTTTAATGAAAATTATCCGAATAACTTACCAAAACATTAAATAATACGAAATTTTCTTTTCTTTTTTTTTATTAATTATTTTCTTTCTTTTTTCACTCACTATGTCTACATCACATCACTTTCGTAACTGCCGTAAATAATGTAACCTCACAAGTATAAATTATATCGAATCTGTGATTTTTGCTCAAGATATGGAATATACGACACATGTTAATTTCGTTAATTAATATCTATTGATTATTTATATATTTTTCTTTGATAACACTACAGTGTATATACCTATAGTATAAGTGTTTGACGAAAATTCTTATCAATTGTTGTATGTATCATTTGTTGTATGTAGCTAGCTAGGTATTTGGCAAATTTTCATAATATTTTTCGTATTGTTTCAGTGACAATGTAATTTTATTTCGAAACTATTTATTATA
Source organism: Heliconius melpomene melpomene (assembly GCA_000313835.2). Lineage (NCBI taxonomy): Eukaryota > Metazoa > Arthropoda > Insecta > Lepidoptera > Nymphalidae > Heliconius > Heliconius melpomene. Next base: position 584,334 of record HE670890.1, on the reverse strand, counting down.
GTATACAATTGAAAATTAGTAGTTTAATGAACCCTATAAAATGATTTTAATCCAAAAATTTAAAAAAATATTAAGGGGGAATCCCCAAACATGTTGCCGAAACCGAGACTGATTGTTTCAAAGTAAAATATTGTTTAAATGAAAAAACACACAAGAGTCCATCCATATACATAAATTATACACTTAGTAGACTGAAACATGGAACTAACTCCTCAGCTCCTCATTTCTTATATTTACGAGACAAACTTTTTAAGATAAGTATGTTTGCAGTATAACACCTAAACTGCAAGAATAATAAGCTAACCACTACAATGTAATCCAAGATATGGAAAATATTTTTCACTGAATAGCAACCTTATTTCGTCACGCCTATTGTTACACATATGAATATCGGTAATAAATTATACACTTCAAATACAGATTGTGGGGTATTAAAAGAATTTGTTACGTATTTAAGACTAACTTCTGTATGTTTGTTTCTGAAAAGCGTCAATGAGGTAACGGCTTCAAATTTTACTGATGGGAACGCTTAAAGGTAGGTACGTTTTAGGGCTCCGTACCTCAAGAAAACATAAAACCCTTATATCACATAATTGTGCGTCTGTATGTCTATCTGTCTGCCAAGACCACTTTCTCTTGAGATCATGTTCATATGATACACCTTGGGGTATCAACGTCTGTCGTGGGGAGGGACACAAGCTTGTAACTGTAAACGCGTCGGTTGTGGATTCGATTTCCTCCAGGGGAATGAAATATTTCTTCTCGTTCTAGTAACGAGCAAAGCGCTACGTTGAGTTCGGCTCGTACGGATGCTGTTATACAGCAGTGAAACGTGGGTACAGACGAAGAATGAAAGAAAGATGAATGCCGTAGAAATGTGATCTCTTCGTAGGATATGTGAAGTCAGCTTATCCGATCGAATACGCAATGAAGAGATACAGAGAACGGAGGTACTAGTCCGTATTCCTATACGCTCGGTTATCTTTTATGTTGTTAGCATTTTCAAAAAGCGCGGGTTCCAATTCCACTACGCACATTTTTTTTTGTTTTTTTCTATCTTAAGTACTTAAATGTAGAATAATACTCAAAAATGTTAAAAACTATTTCGTCATTTCACATAACTTACAAACAAAACTTTACGTTTATGTTATTATATTTAAAACTTACAATCATTTTCAAAGAAAATTACTCAATATAATTTGATCTAACAATCTTAAAATTCATATAATCACTTAACTGTTACAGGTGAGATGGGGGCACGAACTGAGGGATAAGTCACCCTGTGACTGTGGCGCCGATCCACAAACCATGGCACACTTACTCTCCTGCCCGAAATGTCCATTCACCTGCTCACATGACGATCTGATGGAGACAACAGATGCCGCAGTCGACGTGGCTAAATACTGGCAAAATATAATATGAATTCTCCAATGATTGACACGAAGAAGAAGACTGTTACAGGTTTGATAACAAAATACCTAGTCTTTTAGGTATAAGCTCAGTTCAGTTCAGTTCTTAGTTTATGGCGAGCGTGTCACTTCAGCTAAGCACTTCGCCAATGTCACGTTGTGGAGAACACACGAGAGAGATTGTACCGCGCAATGATTCAGTCTCATGTTTCGAACATAATTTTCATAATTTAGGACAACATTTTTGTCTATTTTACTCGATTATATTCGTTTACAATTTATTATTACCAAACAAGAAAAATATACCGGTCTAGAGCAAGTCGGACTTAAAGCTGAGGGTTCCGTACCGTTTCAGAACTATAGGTTAACGGGGAATGCAACTTATATATATGCAACTTATTATAAAAGTTCACAAATTAAAGCTTGTAGGCGTATACACTTAATAAAAAGGAATTCTTATAAGATCTCTTTCTTGTCCGTCTGTCTGTCAAGTCTTTATTTCAGGAATGCTTGGAGACATGAAGTTGAACTTCAAACCATATACTCAGATCTACAGTATCATGATTAGAGATAAGAGAAGAGAAAAAAAATATTTACTTTAAAATAATTAAAAAAATATTATTTTCTATAATTTAATTTTTGATTAAGATTGAGCATAATTAAATGTACGTTTAGTTTGAAGTTACTTTAATTTTTTGGTAAAAACCGTAGTTGTGTAAAAATTACATGTACTTTTTTCTAAGAATGTGTTTATCAAAACGATTATCTTTTAAAGGTAGGTATATAAATGATTGACATCTTTAATGTGGTTTTTTTTATCATCTATACATATTATTGAGTTCATTCCACTACGTTGGTATGTAATAAAGCTTTATAATATGTACTTAAAAAAATAAAGGACACGCTTTTCTACACCGAGTGCCATAGAATCTGCTTGGAGCTATAAATCTCACGTCGTCTGTAATTTTGTCGTCTTTGCGTTCATTACTACAAACTACAACCGTCGTATTCACTAAAACCCTAGGCTCCATGATACGTTTATTCCTTTGGACTTGTACTCCCCATTACATTACATTTTTCTCCTCTTGCCTAAAAGGAAGGTAATGTCTTTCAGGTTTTTCGTCGCTCTGATGTTTACAATACGGAGAGTGTACTGCCTCCCGTACTGTGCACTGTGTTGTCTGTAAGTCTCTCAAGTGTCTAAATACTTATTTTTCTTTAACTTATTTCACACAAACGACAATAAATATAATATAGACAATTAGAAAATGATTTATTTATTTAAAAAAATAGATGATTTGTTGCGCAAAAAATTGTCAAAAAGTCCGCCATTTTATTGCGGCATCCATTTTCATTAACAACAATATTGGAGATGTAATTTCATTGTCATCAGAAGTGAAGTCGTAATACAAATTTCAGCTCAATCGGACACTGGGAAATTGGTTAAAGGTGAGATTACTAAATTTCACATACATCAACACATCAAGTTAAATATAAACTTGTAAAAACCATTGTTTTTATCACACACAGATTGTATTAATAAAAAAAACTGATTTTTCAATTTCAACATTTTTTTTATTATATTTAAACAACAAATGTAAACCTAAAAAAATAAAAGGCTAGTGCTAAAAGAAATTAATAATAAAAAATCTTACAATCACACTATTATAAGTTAAAAAAAGGTTAAAGTAAAATAATATTTATTTCATAACGAAAATATTCGAATATATGCGATAAAACAAAAATAACAAAATAAAATATAATACAATCTGTTTTAATATTCGATACATCACATCACTGATACTTACTTAAATATAAAAAAAAACAAGCTACGACTAAAATTTACAATTACATTTTCTATACACAAACAAAAGTTTTTTTATAAATAAAACAATAATTGCGAGTTTTTATGTTATTTCATACCTTATCATAAATAATATTAGCATTTGTACGGAAAAAATAAACCATCTCTTTATATAGAATTGTAGGCGAGAGAGAAGCCTAGTGTCAAGACATTCCATTCACCAAGTCGTCCGTTTAACAAAAGTTTGTTTCAAGTCTAAGAGAAAAAAGATATTTTTCATATTTTCATATACATTACTATCGCTCAGGTAACGAGGCAAGGCGGGGTGTTAAGTTTCACATTCAACACTGAACATTGAATGCGGAACTTAACGCCCCGCCATGTGGCAACAGAAGTGTCTAAACACTAGGTTCTCAGGTTCCCTCTGTCTACCCTGCTATGTGCGGGATACAGCGTGAAGCTAAAAAAATAAAAAAGGGATTTAATTCACTCTATAAACAAATTAGTCAGTTAATATTATATTATTTGTGGCATAAAAATATAATCCTATTCATTTAAAAATACATTTATTTAAATCCACTTGCGACTAAAAAATAATAATACGGTAATCGCCAAAATTTTGATGCATTTTTTTTTAATAAAAAAAATTAAGACATTTAAGTACAAAAACATCAAACCACTCCCCTATAGCCCTATATAATACAGTAATACTTGCAAAACATATTTTTAATAATTATAGCGTACAATATGATATACAAAAATGACTAAAGCAATTTATAATATATGTTTTGGTTTTTTCTCTTATAATAAGATATAATAATAAAATGAAATATTGTCCTCAATAATTATATCAAATAATAGGCAATTTTCAATTTCAGTACATTTTAATATACAAAAAGAAAATAACACCTAACAATTTTAACTACAAGCATTCATTATACAGTAACTGTCAAATTTACCAAAGAAACAACATTTTTTGTCATTATACATACATATTGTACAGTTGACGAGTCTTGGCCATCTTCAAGTTAGTGGTTGATGGCTGCGCAGATTTGAATTTAAGATTTTCCTTACTTTTGATTATTTCCTTCCCAAATGAATAATGCAAGCAATTATGGAAAGCGTAACTGGTTCAAGGCGACCATAGTACTGTACATTACACATAAAAAATACAATAGATTGCTGTTGTAATTATATAATACACATACATACAAATCAAAATAACACCTAGCAATTCACTACAACAAGCATTCATAATATGGTAACTGACAAAATTTCTGACCTAAAAAAATAAAAAAAAAACTTTTAATCATTATACATACATACAGTACGGTATTGGAGTCGTGGCCACTATGTAGTTATGCGTAAATGACTGCAAAGTTTTTTGGGATTTCTCTTTCTTTTGATAATTTTTTTTTTACGAGCGCGAGTGAATGTTACGTAAAAGCTCAGTGAACCTAAACTCAGGGCGGTCACGACTCGTCAACTGCACTGTGTAAGTCTAAGCTTTCCCACTAAAAAGCAGCCGATATTTCGGCCTAGAATCAAGGCTAGTATCTATAATAGTTGGGTTTGAACGGCCCTACTTTGTTGAGACCTAGATATTTAGCCTGCTCGTCCGTTAGTTCAGTCAAATGTGCATCGAAAGTGGGCAAATGTAAGCTTGCTACGTATTCGTCCATTTTCTTTGGTAGAAGGTAAACGTCAGCCTGAAAAAAGATATAGAACATTTTATAGAAACATTTTTATCATTATTTTTCAATTATAAAAAATATACAAAAGATATTTAGTATTTAGTTGCAGAACACTACATATTGTCAGATTATACCAAACATGGACAGGGACACAAAAAAGTTATAAACATTGCCCGGAGAAGGAAACGAACTCACGGCCATCGTATGCATTAAAAGAAAAGAAAATAATTGTTTTTTTTATTTTCTCTTTCTATAAAATATATTGTTAAAAGTGACTAACTTCACGCATCTCGTTCAACACCATACCTACATATACTTAAAAAAAATGTGATTACATCAAACACACAACCATTACTGATATCCTCTCCCCATCTTGCCTTATATGGAAACGTACACTCTTTCTCCCTGACACACACACACACGAACGCAAACTCTTTAACTCTCACCTTATACCGATGTTGCGGTGCATTATAAAGCTCAATAAGGGCAAGCGCCTGCGTGGCCGCCGTCACGGACACCACGAACGACGGCAGCGACGAGCAGCAGAGGTTGGCGAGGCGGCCCTCGGCGAGAAGGACTATACGTTTGCCGTTACCCCATATTATGTGGTCCACCTTTTTATGAATACGGTATATATGTAGATTTTTTAGAAAAATGCTATTTTATTACATTGATTCATGCAAAAGTGTTTTTATGTATATTTTACAATATGTTGTATATTTTTTTTAATAAAATGAATGAATACCAGAAGGGAGAAATATTATTTATTGAAACTAAAAAAAATATACTTTACTGTTAAAAACTGCTGTGAAAACGTTTTCAAATAAAATCCTTTTTAAATTAAACCTAAACAGCTTTCAAGAACGTAAACAATGTGTATTTTTTTTTCACTATCCACCCTCTAATATTCATCTATGAGTGAACATAGTATTCATATGAACTTTTATAAGTTGTGTTAGTTATTGTGTCTTATAAACTTTTTCTATAGTGAAAATAATAGGAGTAATTCTAACAATTTAAATATATATATTATTATTAATTAAAATACACAATTAAAAGCTTTCATGCATATACATACATATATATTTTTTCTACATATTGTTTTTTTTTTAATTGAAAGTCTAAGTTTCACATTTTAACATATTTGAAGTGTGTTTAAGCAAGAAACATTTTGCTTGAAGAGGGAAGCTACTAGAAAGTTAGTGGAAAATAATAATACAAATAAATAATATTTATACATTTAAAATGGCTGCGCGGATAAGAAGATCATGCTATGTATGCCAGTTTTTTTTTTAAAACATTTACTACGTTCTGACTTACAACTGCCGGTGTGTCCAGCTTAATATAAATTATAAATATTACTTATATAATAAAATATTTACAAATTGTAATTAATACATATATTTTTAAATAGAAATATTCCTTTTTTTTATCAGAGGTGCATATAAAAATTGTTGTTTTGGACTGTAAGCAGAGGCTTTCTTATATTATTATTCCTTTTTGATCGGGAGAAACAAGAATTAAATCAAACTGTTTTGATATAATTGACTGACTGCCGAGTTTATGTCATTTTTATGTTCTTTTTTTTAAATATAATTAATTTTTTTAATAATATGTTTTTTTTTAAATAAATTTTTAAAGCTCGGAATAGTTTAAGTATAAAACTGAACTAAAATAGTTGAATTAGGAAAAGCTGAATTCCCACTTCTAAATGTTTTCTAATATTATACATTATTTTCATACATTATTATAATACTATCTAATGTCTGAAACATATCGTTTTCCACCACCTATTTTTTTTATGATACGAAATTATTTTTATATGTTATAACAAAGTTGTTTTCATAAAATAAACATATAATAATATAAAGAAACATATAAGCTTCATTTCTTTATTTGTAGTTTTACTTATTAAAAGTAAAAAAAATCATAAGAAAAAAATTGGTTTTAGGAAAAATATTTAAATTGTAATGTAAATATTTTTCATATAAGCTCAATTACCTGATTTCTAACCCTCTCCCACAACAGGTCGGGGGTTCGAAGCGAGTGAACGTCGATCTCAGTGTTACTGTGCCCCATGTTGCACACGACGCAGCCATTTTTCATTCTCTCCATATGTTCCCGTGTTACTACACCTTTGTTACCAGTAGCTGTTATCACTAAGTCGACTTGACGGATTACCTTTAAAGAAAAATACTAAAATTATTTTGTTGTCTAAATAATTCTTCTTCTTATGTATAAGCTATATTACTGTAAAGTTTCATCTTAATCCGTTCAGTAGTTTACGCATAAAAGTGGAATAAAGAAATATCCACGCAAACTTTCACATTTATAAAATAAAAAAAAAATGTAATATAATAAAATAAGAAATAAGATTGACATATGAGACATTTTAAGATCTGAATTTAGCTCTGACCGCATGTACAGTGGGTTACATGGAACTTATTAACGTCATGTAACATAATATAACATAATAAAATAATATTTACCTCATTTAACTTGACAACTCTAAAGCCATCCATGGCGGCTTGTAATGCGCATATTGGATCGATTTCCGTTACGTATACCTGAAATAATATACATGTTTAATATTTTTTTTAAGCTTTACGCTGATTGCTGCATATCGGCGGAGATGCAGGATAGACAGAAATTTAGTGCTAACATTCTCTTCCCACTTTCCGCACAAACTTCGAGCATTGCAGTGGAGGGATTTAGCGTTCTACTTTCACTTAAATTCTGGGCGAAAAAAATAAACAATTCCCCTGAGTATTAATCGAACCCATTACCATCGTGTTCACACGTCGGTCTCAAAAATTCAAAATACTCCTATGAAATTTTAAAACCAGAACCACTATCTTTCTATTAAAAAGAAAATTATTTTAACGAATTTAATATTTTAGGTTCAAATTCCATTTTTTTTTAAATATATTTTTTACACATACATTTTTTTAATTTAAGCAAAACAACACATACAACACATCCCAACGCCTTCAACGCTTGACAACATCCCTTGCCGACTTCGCCGTAGCCGCACACAACTAGCTGTTTACCGCCAAACATTAGATCTGTACTGCGTTTTAGAGCATCTATTATACTTTCCCTGGAAAAGATAGGAAAAAATATTTAATACTGAATTTTTTTAGCTTCACGAGAGCAGGTTAGGCAGAGGAAAACTAGAGTTAAGACACTCTTTTCCCCATCCACCACCTAATTCTAGAGAATATATTCTATTTTAATTACTTTTATAAAAGATCAATACATATCAAAATTCAAACACACACTCACCTACAAGAATAAAAATTATCAAACTTAGTTTTCGTGACCGAGTCGTTGACGTTCATAGCTGGCACACATAATTTACCAGCTTTACTTAATTGATATAGTCTGTGCACTCCCGTTTCGCTTTCTTCTACAATACCTGTAAATAAATAATATTATTAACATATAGTTTTTATATATCTTTAATGACGTTTTCGTTATCTAATAACATATTTGGTTGCCAAGTACCAGAGGGAGTGTAGCATTGGTTGTTCAATATTCAACTTAATTCAACCCAAATTAATCATAAAAATGAACTTAAATTAAGCAAAATCTACTCGGTCGGATCGGTCAAAGCAAACACTAATACAAATACCTTTAATCTGTTTGAACGTATTAGGATGTTTCTTCAGCATCAGATGCGTTGCATCACCACCGTCATCTAGTATCATATTTGGTTGCCACGAGCCTGTGGGAGTGCAGCATTGGTCTATGCACCACCAGAAAGCTTCTTCGCTTTCGCCACGCCACGCGAAAATTGCGTAACCTGGAGAGCAATAGAAAACAATTAAATAGATAATTTAATAAATATTTGTAAATATGTGAAGTAAATTATAAATTAATTTTGTATTTAATTTTTAGTTGTAGTTATCAATAATGTTTAAATTACATACAAGATCAAATTTAATATTGTTTTAAGTTGCAATGCATTTACATTACCATATGTCATGAAAACTATCCAGACATACCATGGTTCAATGTCATCGGAAAAAATATATATTTTTTAATTATATGTACCTATATCTTTGGAACGGAAGTGTCTAAATGGGGACAGAGTGTTTTAACACTAGGTTCCCAGGTTTCCTCTGACTACCCTGTTATGTGCGGGATAGATTATTAAAAAACATGACTAATCCCTCAAACAAAACGCGATATAACCAAGCCACGATGTTTTATCCTAATTTGTACTTACCAGCATGTGCCAAAGCTGCAGCAACTTCATTCTGTGTACTGTAAATGTTACAAGCGGCCCAACGCACAGTAGCGCCTAGAGCAGCTAACGTCTCTATTAGTACCGCAGTTTGAGCATTTATGTGTGTGCAACCTACAATCTGGGAAAAAAATATTATGTGTTATAAAACTTTAATATGTGATTGTGATATGGTGATTATTAGACTCGATAGTTGTAGATTCGATTCCAATCCGGGGATATGATTACATTTTATATATTTTCGTTTCACTACGAACACGCTACGTTTGAATTCGAGTCAAACGGGAAGCAAGGAACGGAGTGTCTAGACTACCCCGCCATGTGAAAAAAAGGGTATAGCTGATAAACAGTAAACAAAAAATAAATAAATAATGAAAAAATTAATGACACCAGTCATGGCGCAGGTTATGGGTTTGTATTAGAGGATAGGAAATATTTAACTTATTCATTTTCTTACTCTGGTAAAGAGACAGAGCGCTGCTTTCAGCTCCGCCACGCAACATAATACAATGCCTCCAGAATTCGACGGAGAGTGAGAAAAGGAAGAGTCATAATACTGGGTTACCAGGTTCCCCTGCCTACTAAATAACTATACCGCTTACCAGTTCTTAAAGCATTATAGACAAAATTTATACACCATATTCAAATACTACTTCTATTTTTATCAACAAAATTTCTACTAAATTCTAGTTTGACGAGAATCAAAGGTACATCAGTCATAGAACAACGTGGCTGCAATCACGCAACCCAAATATCATTCTGATCGATTTCATTCTATATTCGTTACAAAGAGTGTAGGTTTTAAATGGATGACCTAAATCTATAATTTTAAAAGGTTTTCCTTTTTCGCGATTGATAAGCCACCCCGATTTGTGAATGATAAATCCTACTTTATCGCCCAAGCAAAAAAAAATTTTTGCAAGTATTGAATGGTGGAATGTAATGAAATGTAGTGTCTGTTGGAACCTTAAAAACATATCTAAAATCTGAATAAACAGGATGGTCGGGGGGTGGAATTCATTGAAGGAAAAACGGTCCGTGTTAAATATACTACAGCGCGTTTTTGCGTATACATACATACCTGTAAATGTCACATTTATACAACTACCGTTCCCACTTTTCATCCAATTCTTGAGAAGTGCGTTAACCCTAGGTTCCCTCTACCTCCCCTGAAAAAATTTTTACATTCAATCTCCAAAATTACCTTGGCATCTTTCAAAGGCTTATCATCCTTGGCGCGGGCTCTTAAAGCCATTATTCCCGGCATTTCTTGTTCAGCGATCTCTATCTCACGTCTCCCGAAGGCATGCTGGTCGACGTTACGAACACAGTGTGGTGGGTTTGGTTGTCCCGCTGCTATAGCCTTTTCGTGGGGCTGTACACCTTCATCTTCATCGGAGGATGACCCTGAAAGAGATTGAAAATATATATATAATTCTGCAAATCTAATATAAATATCTAATATTATAAATCCGGTTAAGCACGCTAATCTTAGGAACTATTGGTTCAAATTGAACAAATATTTTTGTATTGGATAGTCCATTTGTCGGTTATTGGCTATATTATATCACGTTTATCTTTTGTACACCAAACCCACTATACTCAGAATTACTTCTGGCACTTAGCTTGTCATCCATAACTCTTAGTTACTTCCAATATGGTAGAGGTGAAGCCGAAGCCGTATTCCCAATGGAGGTAGGCCCATTCTGGCGGCGTCGAGTTTCGCCACTCAACAGACAAAAAAAACAGGCAGCAGTATGTGGAAATTGAACACAATTCTACATTTACAATGTTGTTTACCAAACATTTTACTCACGTTATAAATTAATAAACTTACAAAAATCACTCCTTCCAGATATAACGGAGTGTCGTTTCCTCAACGATGCGCTGGTCTCCTCCATGATGGTGGGTTGTTTCAGTATTCCGGTGGAAGGCATTTAGATCGCTTTTTGTGCACGTTTTATTTTACTTAAAAAAACATTTTGACAGTGACATTTCTGTTTTTTTTTATTAGCTTAGTTTTATTCAAGACAATGATCTCAAAATTATGTCATAGTTAGTTTGAGCTTTGAAAATATGGATTAATTAGTTTTTTTTTTTGTATTTTATCTATGGTGATTTTGAATTTGAATTAAATTTTGATATAGTACACTTTATAAAAAAAAATATTGTAAAGATATTGTCTATACAATATGGTTAAAATTTATTTTAATTTTGTTTTATTTATTGAATGAATACCTATACAATTCACATGATGATAAAATACACCTTAGCTACTTGTAGCAAATCTAAGTGCTTCTTATATAACTTCTATTATGCAGCACGTTTCATATTTGCACGTGAACACTCATAGTCAAAGTATCTGTGAGATTATCTGTAATACCTACTTCTATATGAATAAATACTTAGTAGACGAAAGCATCAAGAGATGTAGTCTATAGTCTTTTTTAGCTTATGAAGCTAAAAAAGTTAGTATGACTAAAACTCTTATGAGATCCTAGTTTTGAAACACTCTGTTCCCATTAAGACACATAAGTGCCCAGAATTTTGGAGGCATTGCGTGTTGAGTGGCAGAACGAAACGACTCGCTTTGCATCGTTACCAGAACGAGGAGATGAAAATATTAAATAAATGTAAAATATTTTAACTAATACATATATTTAATATCTAGTAAATATTTTTCAAAAACTTGATTTTCGTATGAAAAATAAACTTAGGTTGTGTAAATTTTCTCATAAAAAAAAACATAATAAGCCTAAGCAATTTAAACTAAATATGAGTCTTTTCGAGTTGGGTGCATTCGTGGGAGTAATTATATTAAAATAATTTTTATTATTCATGTCTGGTACGGCGGCGGTGAGTCCCGCCACTCAACAAGCTATGTCTTAATAAAGTCCATAAGTAGAGAATGAAGTATCTTAACACTACATTTTCTTTGCCTACCTGAAACGTGTAAATTAAAAAAAACAATGGTGTGGTGTCGTGGGACACCAGGTAGGAACGAAGTTCCTTCGGCTAATGTAGAATCGACACAAATTGCAAAAAACGTCGTGCTCAATTGTAGGTTTTCTTGATGTTTCTCTTAAATTTTGCTGATTAGTTTTTATTTAAGTACAAGAAAGTATTTAGGAAATTCAGTATTTTAGGAAATAATAAATTACTTAAAATAAAAAAAACATCGTAATTCAAATTATCAACTAAAAAAAGAAAGAGGGAGAAAGAGAAAGGTAATATACACTACTCATCTGTGTATGCGACTGTCGCGCCTGCGCACGTTCCATTTAACGGTTTTATTCCACGCATTTTTTTTACGGTTTTACTATCACATTTTTTTCAGTTCGGTCACGCAGCGAAATCTCTATCCCTTCCAAGCCTGCCGTAAGGAACTTCGTTCCAAAACTTCGTTCCAATAAATGAAAGTACCTATTGAATGACTTTCAAAGGGCAAATATTACAAAGTACGAAGAAACATACTACGCATATCCAGTAAATCACGCGCTGGATTTCTCAATATCTAAACATAGATCACATGTTATTAATAACATCATCTATTACATACATTAAGGGCTATTTTAGCTTCAAAAATGTTGATTTTATGCATTTCTTATTTAAGGCAAGGGTTACTAGTTCATATCCCAGTTGAAATATCTTTTATTTTTACATGTTCCCATAGACTTTCAAAGAACGCAACGGATTTTAAAGCTGTTTTCACTAATAGACAGAGTAATTCGATGCGTAAGGTTCATATTTACGATACACATGCATTAATTTTGAGTAAATTCGAAAATATCAAAGATTTAATAATGTCAAAAAACACATTTTCGTGCGCTCAACTATCAGAAACCTAAATAACTAAGTAGCTACGTGGTAATTACGTGGTCAACGAAGGGGAAGCTATGAGCGGAACACTAATTTGTTCATATAAAACGATGTAAATAGGCATGTTAATATTATAAAACCTAATTTATATCAAAATATTAGCATGAGATTATTAAACGGTCGAAATTATTAAATATCACTCGGGGGAATGAATATTTTCATTTCCTCGCTCTGACACTAAGGCCCGGCGTTAAGTTTCGACACTCGAAAAATTCGGCGAAAAGTGGGCAATGGAGTGTCTTAACATTAGGTTTCCCTCTGCCTATCGCGGTGTGTACATGATATAGCGTGAAGCTGATTAATTATTAAATGTTCTCATTTGAAAGGACGACAAAATTCAATACTTTTCCTTGTATTTCCTTTTCCTGGTGTATATGGGATAAAGTGCGGTGCAGAGTTCTACATCCAATCCTATACGGCTCGAGGGTCGGTGATGTAATAAGAATAGCTCTCAAATTACGTTTTAGCCTAGATTGCAGGGTAAGCAGGGTTACTAGTGTCAAGACACTCCGTTACCGCTTTCCACCCGAATTAAAAACATTGCGTTGAACGTCGAAACTAAATACCATGCTTTGTCAGAGGAGGTAAATAATTATAAATCTAAAATGACTCTAATTGGTACCGAACTCCTACCCATCGTATTTACAGTCAAGAAACTATATCACTGCGTCAGGTTGGCCTCTATATAGAAATAGATATATAAAAGTCAAATAAAACTTATTAGAATTCAAACTATCAACTGAAAATAATAAACATATTTAATAAACATTCGTATAGTTCAAGCGGGCGAAGCCGCCCAGGTCGGCTAGTTAAAAAATAATCATTTTATTAAAATTAAATGGAAATCGTACTTGCAGCTGTCGCGTTGACAGATTTAGAACTAGGTACACGTATAATTTGTCCTAAGAACTAAATATCAGTTCTATATACATATGCAAGTTAACTTGGACGTCGCTGACCTAAATACTCTTGATAGAATGATAATTAAATGTACTCTGTAGCTACTATCATTTATCAAAGCGAAGAATATCTTTGATAGATTGAAACTAGGCTATCACAACTTAGCATCTCAGGAAATTATTTAAAATAATTAATAGTTTACAAATTAATCACACGAATGTAATGAGCACAAACTTTATATGTTTACTTATTGCCAGTCTTAGGTTCCAACACCCAACTTCCAATTCCATCATCAGACCGATTCCTCCATAATTTTAAATTATCATCAAGTACGTGTAATTCAGATTCTTAGATTTTATTTCATAGTTACTTAGTTACAGCTCGACCTATAATATAAGCGTGTTAAATATGCTCATTCAATAAAACTAAACAAATGAAAGACGAAAGCTAAAAGTCTCTGGAGTGAAATAACTCGATAAGTGTAGCTTTAACATTTTTAAGCTGTTATTCTGCACTGAGGAAAGAAAATTCATCGCGGCCCCTTGGAACGTTTTTAGAACATTATTAAATTGCAAAATATTGGACTTTGACAGGCAGATAGGCAGAACCTGGTGTTAAGATACTCCATTCTCCACTTTCCACCCGAATTCGGGATATTGCTTGTGTTAATTGAACTCAACGACGCGGCTAAGACGGAAAAATAATTTCCTTTAATTAAATTGAAATCTATAATCGCCACGTTCAGTCCTAGTCCGCAACGATAAACCTTAACTATAAATATGAAATTTGTATCAAATTAATGTCGAACCCACTATCATCACCAGCAAAATACTACTGACAACTAGGTACCTACATATAAGAAGTCCATTACTGCGCTACATTGCTAGCAATGTTAAACACATTTACGGCATGAAGGCAATCTAGTTTATTAGGTATATGATTTTAAATATAATTCATATATGTATATTGGTAAACCCTGCTCTAGAAGCTAGAGCTCTGCTCTGTGGCGTTAAGTTACGCAATGTCTCGAATTCTTGCGGAAAATGGAGAAAAAATGTCTTGTTGTTGTGTTGTTTCGAACACTTGGCAGTAGTCCGTGGACACGGGTAGACCGAGGTGGCATCCATCTGTCAGTTGACATAATTATCATATCAAACGACCGCCATCCATTTGTTATAAAATCTACAGATTTTATTTTTTTAATAATCGCGAAATTCAAAGATCTTATTATTTCACTACACCCGAACAGTTTCCGATTCATCTCCCACGTCGGGGGAATGTCACATATTTAAAAGAATCTTCGCTATTTCAAAATGGTTAGACAAAACGCAGAGTTAAATTTCGCCACCTTTCATTTTAACACAAGATTCTTTCTATTTACGATAAAGATGTTTGGAAATGAGTTGCTCTATTTCTAAGTTAAAATTGTTAATTGTGATTTATAAGAAATGTTGGCATTTAAAAAGAGTGGCCATGAGTTTCTTTGCCTGTATCTTCTCATGAGCTCAACCATTTGAACGGGCTTTTTTCAAGTCAAAATTGCACATTTTTTTTGGTTATTTTGTTTTCCATTTTTTTTTTATCTTTTATGACATGTCCAAGTGAATGTTAAGCATTTTTATGGAATAAAGATATTTTGACTTTGACTTTGACTTATGGGTCAACACTTCTGTGTTAATAGAAAAAATCTACGGCAGGTAATTAGAACATTTATAACTCACGTAGGTACTATATGTGGAGGTTGGAACCTATTTCATCCGACCCACGCACAGTGAAAATAAAAATTTCTATCGATTTTTAACCCATCCGTGAAACGGGTAGCTGATATTTTTGTTTCTTATCATTTTTTAGCTTCACACTTTATAACTATCACAGTACAGTAGGCAGAGGGAACCTGGGAATCCAGCATTAAGACACTGTTCTCATTATGGCATTTCCGTTCCTCACTTTCCACCGAAATCGGGGGGCATTGAGTGCTGAGTTGAGGAACCTGGAAACAAACCCAGAACCGGCTGCGTTCACACTTTAGTCGCATGCTTGTTCCTCTTCGACCTCCACCACTGGCCTCTATTGTACATTAATTATACATTCTATACGAATTAATCGTAATTCTTTTAATTTATTATCCAGGTGGGACCTAGTTCCATATATATTTATACATTTTTTTATTAAAGCTTAGGTGAGAACCGAACCCACGACCTATCAAAAGTTACAAACCATAAACAAACATAAACAGTTATAAACCATAGCGTCCTACTATAAGGAGAAACTTCATAGCACAACTATTGAGTGGACACTAAATTGCATTTCTAATAGGAACTCTATACTATACTAATAACATTATCTGTTTACGGAAGTTTAAATGGAGGTATTAATAGTGCCTTCAGAGTTAATGAATGTCAAATAACAAGAATGTTGTTTTGGGAATCTCTGAGGAAGATCCATTTTAGGGTACGCGAAGTTCACAATAGGGCGACTACAGGTTATGTACAATATCAGCTTGTTCCTAAAAGACATTTCACTGGTCAACCAGTCCGGTTCGACAAAGCTCGATTTCACTATGTGAAAAAAACAAAAAAAGTTAAATCTTTAACCCTTTGATTACAGGTGATCACACTGTGATTTTAGGTTATGAGAGTTCTAAGGTATATAGCTGGGTAGGCAGAGGGAAACTAATGTTAACTGACTCCGTTCTCTCTCACTGCCTCATTTTCGAAACATTGCGTTTTAAGTGATGGCACTATTAACGCCGCGCTTTGTCTTCTTACCAAAGCCAGGAAATGAAAATAATACATTCCCACGAATGCTAATCGAACCCACAACCATTCCCCACATTCCGTTGACAGTCACGAAGGTTCCTTGGATTACATTCAGATAAAAATAAATTGCACATATAGGTTAGTTTCTGCATCTCAATCATTCATCAATAGACAAACACGGTTGACTAGCCAGCTGTAACTCGTTTAGCTCTAGCTTTAATAGGAGTCTATTCACTGTACTAGAATAGAATAAAGGGCAACACCTATGCTATGAAGAACATGGTGATTTAATCATATAACAGCTTCACGCTGTATCCCGCACATAGCAGGATAGACAGGGGGAACCTAGTGTTAGGACTCTCCGTTCCCCACTAAATAATAAGTGTAATTTCTTTTCGTGCCCCAATGCGACAGCGTATGACTGGTTTCTCGTTCGATCTCCACTCCACTCTATATTTGATATATTTTAATTATCCCGCTCTGGTGGAGGAAGAGCGGCGTTCAGGATTCCGCTTCTCAGCACCCAATGTCTCATAAATTTGGCAGTGCGTTGGCTAAGGGACCGCATTAACACTAGGTTCGCCCGCCTATATACGGGATACAGCTTATATTTAAGCCTAGTATTTCTCCAAATGTCTTCTTCATATGCTAACTTCAGGGTTCTTACGGCAATACGTACCGACTCCATTAAGACATTTCCGTTCCCCAATGTCCGAATTCTGGAGGCATTTCCTGAAGAGTAGCAGAAGCGCTTTACCTCGTTACCAGGACAAGAAAATGAAAATATCACATATTTCATTTCCTCGAATGAGAATCGAACCCCACAACCTGTCACGTTTACAATCGCACTTCGATTCATCGCTTGTGCCCCTGCCTACCAGTAACCTCAATAAAAATGTAATTTTCCGTAATAGCTTAGTGCATGTATTTGCACGCAAGACCGCCATCAAATTAATTTTAATATATCGTAGTTTAAATGTAAAAAAAAATGCGTTTATTTTATAATTAAAAAAAAGCTTTTTTTTTCCTCATACCTGATGCTAAGACTCTCCGTTCCCCACCCATCACACAATTAATTTGACATTGCGTAATGGAACTAAACCACGATTTACTTTTAATTTATAGAGATTATATTTGCTTATATATTTAGATACTGTCTATTGCATACATTCTATACGTTTTCAATTTTTTTTACTATTATAATAAGTTTTACAAGTTGTTTTTGAACTGACACCCATTGCGTACAGTCAGAGATATTACCATAGATTAAAATGGTGAAGCAAAACAATGAGTTTTTTTATTTCTTTTATAAACATAATATTACACGTTCAAAATAAGAGCGAAGTAACTCAAAAACTTTCATATTGGTTCAAAATCAACAGATTCTTATAAAAGCTTCTTTATAGCTAGTTAGTTTTGAGTAAAATCTGACTTTATAGAATTATTAAATTAGTGCACTTCAGTTTGTAGAACTTCACCCCGGGGGATGAACTATTTTCGTTGGGTTCTGCCCTTAACGTGGAAAGTTGAGAGCAATGTC
Organism: Heliconius melpomene melpomene; assembly: GCA_000313835.2. Lineage (NCBI taxonomy): Eukaryota > Metazoa > Arthropoda > Insecta > Lepidoptera > Nymphalidae > Heliconius > Heliconius melpomene. The sequence continues at coordinate 566,100 of HE670890.1, read as the reverse complement.
TTAACACTATGTTCCTTCCTTCTACTTTGCTATGTAAAGAAAGAAAGAAAAAGCCTGGAGCTGTAAAAAGTAATATTGTAAGTAACTACTTGCAATTCTAAACTCTTATTCTTCTTACAAAGTGTAAGTACTATGAAAACGATGCCAAATCGAAGGCTACCATACCGTGTGCGTAAAAATCAATTAGTTCTCAAATTATTCACGGAAGAAGGCATTTTATGGAATTTTATTATTAGAATATTGTTAACGACTGCGTTCAGAAACTGATAAGAAACTAGAAAGGCAAATGTTGTTTAGGATTTATATTCAAATGTTACATTGAAAACTTGTTTTGGGGCTATTCTGGCAGTTGTGTGTTCGATTCTCACTTGGGAAAATGAATAACTATAATTTCCTCGTTTTGGTAAGAAGGTAAAGCGCGACGTTTAGTTGCGCCACTCAACACGCAAATGTATAAAGCTAAAACACTCTCTGTGAACTCTGAGCGCGAGGTGACTCTGAGCGCTTGTAAAGTCGAACTCGAACTCGAACTTATTTTAAACTAGTAGTTCCTGAGTTTATGGCGGTGAACCAAACAAACTCTTCAGCTTTATAATATAAGTAAAGATAGTAGATAGTAAGATTTGGGCTCTATTACTATTCCTAAACCGCCCTCAATTATTATTTTGTTAATATATTCAATGTACAGAGACGCCATTTTTACTTTCTTATTATATGTAGGTATAGATTTCATATAATATTATGTTCTACGAAAAATTAATGACTTGGCGGGATCCCGCAAAAGTTTAATTCTTCGAACAATGAAGGTAAACAATGTGTTTCAAGTTTCAATGGCGTCGGCGTTGCGATTTATTATTCACTTATATTAAAAAATATTTTACAGGTTTTATGAAAAAAACCGGTAAAGTGCGAGCCGCTCTCGCCCACCGAGGATTCCGTAACATTTTCAGGATTACAACTTGGACATATGTATTCATTTTGTATGAAATGAAGTACAAATATCGGACATCATCCGGAATTCAACGCCGCGCCTTTATTCTGTAAACGGAGCGAGAAAATGAAAACAAATTATTGCCAGAGTGTGAATCAAACCCACAACCGTCGCGTTTACTGACAGACGGTGTGCCGGCCTTTTCATATAATAATTAATCTATCTATTTTATGGAATCTAGAAACCTGTGGTATTCTCTTGTTTCGGAATGTAAAGCATGTCTGGTATTTCATTCAAATTCACTTGTTATTACTTAAGAATTAGACAGGTATGAAACCATCGTCAGTATTCTCACATTTATAATTAAAATATTAATATAAAAATGTTTTAACTTATTTTTATTACTTAGGTAATACATTATTAGGTGTATAGTAGCCAAAAAAAAGCATATCGTGGATTATAAAATAAAAAAATACATAGATAAAGTGTTTTCATTTTATGTTTGTTTAGTTATTATAACGAGCGAAGCGACCGGGGTGAGGAACGGCGAGCGGGACCCCCTTGTAATATTATAATAAGAGATGTAACAAAAAATATTTAAAATATTATAAATATTATCTCAAAAAAAAAATCAGTAACAGCCAGTATCAGAATAGGCAGAGGGAATCTTAAACACTCTGTTTTTCACATTCCGCCCAAATTTCGAGACATTGCTTGTAAGTCAAGAAAGAGAAAATAAAATAATTCATTCCCCCCGTGGGAAGAAAATACACAACTGTCGCGGTCACAGTCAGACACTGCGCTGCTGCACCATCAGACTTAATTTTTTTAATGTATATTACCCCGACTAGTATCGAACCCACTACCACAATCAAATACTGCCAGTCCCATGCAATATAAGGCTTCTATCGTAATTTTTATTTTTTGTAACAACACGTATATAAAATAGAAACGCAATAAACAATTTAAAATTGCCTTTTAACCATGAACGAGTTTTATATCCGGATACAAAACTTTTTAACGATGTAAACAACATACATATAACTCCTACAAATATCGTATAACGAAATACCTATATTATTATTAAGCAAAACATAAATGGGGTGGACTGTGAGGAACGGAGTGTCTTAACACTAGGTTCCTTCTTCTTGCACTTGCCAACCCATCTGTTTTCGGGATATATCACGTTAACTATAAAAATGAGAATATACATTTATAAGCTCATTCAGGATAAGAAACTTTCACATCTTAATTAATTATAATATCTTTATCTTAATCATTAATTATAATTTAAATTTAAATTGATTTAAATAACCAGTTTCACTTTTCAAACCGAAATTGCGGGCAAAGGCCAATCTATGTCCAGAGCCAAATAGCATACACTTAAGAACCGGCAATAAATCAATAACAAACAGCCGCAGTCACATCACTAGAGATTTACAAAGCCGCATTAAATGTATCCAATATAATAAAACGCGCGAAATTATATCTAATTAATAATTCGATAGGTTAATTTTATTTTAATTAAAATTAATTGGATTTTTTTTTATTTAGTATTTAACATTTTCTCAGTTTTTTTACTCATATCACGCACACGATAAAATAAAATACAGATTGTAAATAAATCACTAATTAGAAACAAATTGTCACTCCAAAAAAAAAGCACTGTATATTGTACCAACATAATAAATACTGTTACTTGCCAAGAAAATAAAAAATACAGATTAAATAAACAAAACAGAATATAAATAGTTTTTTTTTTGTGCTCAACAAGGGAGCACTGCATAGGTCGGTATCACGCGAGAGACTAGCAATGTAACAATGGGAGCTGATGCACATCTGTGTTCTGTCGTATAAAAATATAAAGAATAAAACCTAGGTCATCTGGATCGCAACTGATTTATTAACTACCCTATATAGGTTTAAAGGTCTCTATTATTAATAACACTTTATGACGCAAATTATTTTATTATAAAGATATTATTATAATATTTTTATTTATAATTATAGTTTAAAAAAGAAAAACGTTTGAAACCATAATTATAAATAAATTAAAAAGATATATATATTTATAGTGAATTTATAGGCAAGCGTTACGATTTATTCAGCCAAAACAAAACCAGTTGAAATAAAAAAAATTGACATTATCTTTTTAAAAATAGTGAAATACTCACAGAAAATTAATAAAGTGTAATATAAAACTGACACAAATGTAAAAGAAATCAGCCTCACTTTACAGAATTTAATTAGAAAAAAAAAATGGCCGCGACAATTTAGATATATTACGGTAACTAATCGGCCTTGACCAATTTAAAATTTAAAAAGGTTAAATGATATGTATGTAGGTACTAAGTACGTGTTGCACTCGCGCACTGCACTCGATGTGTGAGCGAAATCTTGCAGAATTTAGTTCAACAGGGAGGGAGTTATTAAAGGTTAAGTTTTTTTTTTTTAATATATCCACTCAAAATTAAATGTATTATTCTTATTTTTGTTTTGTTTTATTTATTCGTTAATTATATTTTATTTTTATTTTTATTAAAGACCTCTACCTACTTAGGAGTTGAAATATTTTTTTGATATTACATGTTATATTAGAAATGACACACATTTAGACGACTTTTCCGGCGCTAAACGCTGCGTTACAAACAGACTAAAGAAATGACAATATCTAAAAAGTAAACATTAAACCAATTCGGAACTGAATTCATAACCCTGACACACTGTCAGTAACTTATGTGTACTTATTTTAAACATAGGTACTATTAATCTATACTAATATTTAATAAATTTTAAGTTTGCTTGAAGGTCTGAAGGCTAATCTCAGGACTTCTGGTTCCAATCCAATTGAAAAATATATCGTATAATACAAAAATATTTTTTCCTAATCGGGGTTTATCGAGAAAGACTAGATAATAAATGCTCGTTAATCGTTTCGATGTAACCCACTGTAAGTACCTGCGATCAAAGTCACCTCCAACTCTTAGTTATTCTTATTTGATCACACAGGCGGAGCCGCAGGTAAAGGCTGTATTGCATAATAATTTCATATATATAATTACATACCTGTATTTTTTATCTCCGCGTATAACATTGAACTGAGCGTATGTCATTTCGTAATAATTTCAATTGGTGTTCGCATCACATGATTAAGACTTGATTTTTTTAATAATTTACGTACAAATTAAGACCGCTAGCGGCATTTGGTTATAAACGCGATGATTGTGAGTTCTATTCCCACTCGGGGTAAGGAATTATGTATTTTCATTTCCTCGCTCTATTAACGAGACCAAATATGAACTTAATTGTCCATTATAAGCTGTAAGTATATGTGAACTTCTAAAAGAAAGAACCCTATTGTTAAAACACTGCGCTCCACACTTTCTGAAGAAAAACGATTCTGAAGAAAAAGTACGGAACCCTAAAAGTAAGCGGGCGAAGCCGCGCTGGGGCCACTAGTAATAAATATAACTATTTGTTCTTAAAATAGATAAATCATTTTTTTTTATTACATCTTCTAGCCGTATCCCGCACAGCAACCAGAAGGAATCCAGTGTTTAGACACTTCATTCATTCATAATTCGTGTATTGAGTAGCGGAAAACTCAACACCGCTTGCCGTGTGTGTACTAGAGCGGGAAAATCTAAGTTATTTAAATATTATCCTCTCAAAGCGGGCATCGTACCCGCAACCTTCGCGTGTCACAGTGTCGCAACGTCCTCATTCTCTCCGTTCTTTCCGTTATTTAATAAATCAACATAGTTTTATTTATATAGCAAGCGGCCGCAGGAAACTAAATTGTTGTAGAAACAGTAAACTTTTGAGTTATGCACTGAATATTCAACCGCGTTGTTTTAGTGCCAACTTTTGTTTAACATTTTAAATGGACGTTTTAAATAGACAAACACTGTTATTTACTATTGTAACTAGCATTAACACTAACACTAACACTAACTAACACTAACACATTAACACTGTTATTAATATTTAATTATGCGATAGAGCATTTCGATTTCAGTTTTTACCTAAAAACAATTAGAGGCCGTTATGGCGCAGTGGTACAAGCGTGCGACTGTAAGCGCGACAGGTCGTGGGTTCATTTAATATTCTTATTTCCTCGCTCTGTAACCAGCAAGATCGCGGTGTTAAATTCCGCAACTCAACACTCAATGCCTCCAGAATTCGGTGGAAAATACTAGATTCCCAGGTTCCCTCTACCCTGCTGTGTGCGGGATACAGCGTGAAGCTTGTAGACTTTCAAAAAAAACTTTACATAATAAATACATGGGCCACTACCCACTAATAGATTGCAAGACGCCCTTGAACGTTTACCGAAAGGCAACAAAGGCAAAATGCGCTTGGATAATTTTATTTAGAATCTAATATAATAAATATAGACTTTGTTTAGTAATTAAAAAAGTAAAAGTAACAGTTTCACCAGTTTTTTCGCATAGAAGGGTACGCAGAGGAAACCTAGTGCTAAGACACTCCGCCCTTACTTTCCTTCTTTCTTTCGATCGTGTTGAATAGCGGTAGATACTAACCACCGCTTTTTGTCTGCCTGGAAATGAAAAATAATAAAACCGATCAAATGCGAGTCGGGCTCGCATACCGAGGGTTCCGTACCAATTTCAGGATTGTATGCCAACGGGAAGTACATAAAAGTTGACAAACTTAAATTTGCGGACGTATGCATTTATTTTGTATGAAATGATCCTTAATTGTAGTTATTAAGGATTTTTTTCTATGAATTATATTTAAAAATATCAGTTTTCGGATTTTTTCCTTTATTTGTACTACAACACTCCAGTGGCACTGGCACTCTAGTGTTACTACACTCTGCTTCTCCACCTTCCAGTCGGAAATAAAAAATAATATGAAAAAAATCATTACAATTTTTGTTATTAAGCAGTATGACCAGTATCGCAAATTTATACAAAATAATAAACATTTATTACTCGCTTGGCAAACTTCAGTAGGGGGAACAAATATCCAAACTTCATTACTTCAATAACCGTTGGCTTCAAAGATGAATAATTATTACTGATATTGTATTAACAAGCTTGTTAAAATTATAGTTTACAATTATATTGGAAGTCAGTCAGTATTTGTTAACCTCCGACGAAAACTGAGGGGGTGTTCTGTTAAGTAAAGTTAAGTTTTACGTATGTATGTATCTGTATATTTGTATGTGGCATCTTAACTCCCAAACGGTTCCTTCTAGTTGTTTGTTTGACTTTTAGAGCGTTTTGTTTCGGTTATTTTTAATTATCAATTATTTTAACATAAGAGGTCACCGTGGCGCAGTAGGTCAAAGGCTGATTATAAACGCTATGGTTTTAGGTTACCCTACTCGTGGGAATGAATTATTTTTCATTTTCCCACTCTAGGTGCTAAGTTCGCCACTAATGGAGAGATTCGTGGTGCAGTGGAGAAGTTATAGTGTAGATGCGATGGCTGTAGGTTTGATTCACTGACCGCAGTTACAGTTAGTCGTACGTAATATTATATAGCCTAGAGCCTTTCTCGATAATCGGATTGTCTAAAACCAAAAAAAACCATTTCAAATCGAACCATTAGTTCCTGAGATTAGCGCATTCAACCAAACAATTTCCTCAACTTTCTAATAATAAGAGTACCTATAGATAAATAAACATATAATAAACACATACACAAGAAATATTTCGAATGGACATCAAACCTACGACCTTTGCCTAATATTAAAGCCTAACCATTCCACTAGCAGGCATATCAATCATTCTATTTTCAGCAAGCCATACATAATTTCAGGGGCACGTCTTCCATCATTTAGTAGCTTTCGACACGTTTGTATGAAAATGAAATTCGTTACAGCCTTCAATCTTTATATGTTTCTGTCTACTGAGACAACCGAGTTGTGTTTTCTATGGTGTATTATTCATCGATACGTTTCTGTTACAGGAATTTCCATGATATATTGAAAATTTCCCATAGTTTTCTCATATTATTATTAGTACTAGTAGATATGTATTTAATATCTTACTAATTTTTACTAATATTATAAATGTGAAATTATGTGCGATGGATGGAGCTTTTTAGAGGAGAAAACTACTGGACAGATTTAAATGAAACTCTACAGTATATACCTTATATCAGAACACATAACCTACGATTTTATGTTTGGCTATGACAATTACAATTAAACAATTAATTTATAGGGCGAAGTCGCCTATAGAGAACAAACGGTTGTAAAAAAGTGACCAGTACAAATTTCGTAGTGCGTCGATAATGCTAATTAATATTATGCATAATTACAAAGATGACATCAAAAGCCAGGCGAGGGGCCCCTGCCCCTGTCCAAACCGGTCGCATTTACAGTCACTTGTGTCCCTGCAGTGACTGTAAACACGACAAGTTTTGGGTTCGATTCCAATTCGACGAAATTAGATATTGAATTATTTTCAAGTTACCGTTTTGGCAAGATAAAAGCGCGGCGATGAATTCCACCACTCAACACGCGATGTCTCGAATTCTAGCAAAGAACTGTTTTGACAGTAGGTTCTTTGCCTTATCCTGCTATGCGTGCAAAAGCGTGAAACTGCGTTTTCTGTTTAACATTCTCGTTTCCCTAATAGTCTTAGGTAAATCATGGCGTTCCTTACTATCATCCAGCACGCAACATCTGCGTAGTCACAAAAGGGAAAAAATGTGAACAGAATATCTAAACACTAGTTGTTTAATAATTATCTGCCTAATAAGATATCTAAGTTTTTACACATTTAAAATGAAATTATTTAACTAGTTGCGTAATAAAAGAGGTATAAATATAATTAACAAGAAGAAAGTCTTAAAATTTCTAAGATGTAGGTACATTATACCTACTAACCTTGAATTTTAATAACTTATCCATTTATAATCTACGGAACCTCGACCTTGTTACTTCAACAGTGTCTTGTCTTTATTTCGCTACATCAGTCTCTTAGCTAAGTTCTTTAATTAATTACTTTAATTGAGAGGCGGCTGGCTGGCGCGGTGCCAACTGAGGTCGTGAGTTCGATATAAAGTTTATAATAACATTGCAATATTGGAGAGCATTTGAAGGCTGAGCCTAGAGGATAGTTGTCAGTTCGAAACCGACTTGGGGGAATTAATTAGTCTTCATTTGCTCGCTTTTCGCAGTCTCGAATTGAAGTGAAAAATTAATTGAAAAAGAAGTGTTCTAACACTAGCTCTCTATCCAGAGAGCTACTCTCTGGATTCCCCGCTATGGGGGAAATTGCGTGAAGCTATGAAAAAAATTTTCTTACATTGTGTCGAATTACGTCGAGTCGATTTAGATAAGGTATATTCCACCTCAAGGAATAGTCGATTCAGAAGTAGGTATAATCTTGAAAAAAAGAGAAAGTAAAGAACAGAGACTTTTCAGATATCACTATGTAAAAATATCTTATATTTTGTTAACAATAAAATCTACCTTAGAAAAAATACTCGACTATATTATTACTATTATAGAACAAAGCAAACTACAAAAGTACTAGCGTCGGTTTAGTTTAGCACAAAACCCTTTGTTTAGACCAACTTATTATAGCATTCTAGAATTATTTTTAATAACTCTGGGAAAATGTTCTATTTAATGCTTTTTAAACTATACCAAAAATAGGAGATTCGCATTTCAACTGTTTGTTTTCTTTCTTAATACAAATTATACACCTAAATACACCGTAGCCGCCGTGGCGCAGTCACACAGCGCGTACGACGGTTATTGGTTCTATTCCTACTCGTGGAAACTAAATAATAAAAAAATTTCAGTTCCTCGATTTTATAACAACACAAAGCGCGGCGTTCAGTTCCGCCACATAACAAGATATCTTGGAAATAGGGCGATAATTGGGAAACGGAGTGTTTTAACACTAAGCTCCCTCTGTCTACTCTGAAATATACAGGATACACCGTGAAGCTTTTTTTTTGATTCTCATAAAAATAAACGTATATAATCATGATATCAGGTTTAGTTACCCAATAGAACACTTACGTAGGGTGTGACAGCACTTCAAGTCAAGCAAGAACTGATAACTTTGTAACAAGTTGATCCCATATCAAAATCTTTTGACATATTATTAAGAAACAAATAATTATTTAAATGATAGTAGGTACACATTTAAAAAAAAAAAAATTTAAAATATAGAAATCAAAATAAGCGTGCGACTGTAAACGCGGCAGGTTCTGAGTTCGATTCCCACCTGAGGCAATTAAATATTTAACATTATTATTTCCTCGCTCTGGTAACAAGGCAAGGCGGGTCGTTGAGTTCCGCCACATAACAAACATATAACAATTATAAATGGTTTGATTTAATAAATCTAAATAAATACGAAGCCGTCGTGTGACTGTAAGGTGTGTGGGTTCGATACTCATTTGCAGGAATGAGTTATTTAATATTTTCATTTTCTCGCCCGTGGTTACAAGGCAAACCGGGGCGGGATTGAGATCCGAATTCAAACACGCAACGTCCGGTTGACCGGTTTTCCTATTAGTATTTTCCCTCTGAATGTCACTTTTGATGCGGGATACAGCGTGAAACTTTAAAAGTATTTATAATATATGAAACACTAACCGGACTGATCGAGTATCTATATATATAAAATCGAAAGGTCACTCACTCATCACGAAATCTCAGAAACTACAAGTGCTAGGAATCTCAAATTTTGCATAGGAGTTATTTACAGGACGTAGGTGCTCGCTAAGACGGGAATTTGCAATATTCGACTTCTAAGGGGTTGTTTTTGGGGTTGAAAGTTTGTATGAAACTTCGTTACTAGAAATACTAGGAGTCTCAAATTTTGCATAGACGTCACTAGGACATAGTCATGGAGACAGAAATGAATAATAACATATTTCACGCGGGTGAAACCGCGAGCGGGCCGCTAGTATTTAATATTATTCATTTTTTAGAAACCTACTAAGAAAAAAGTGCTCGAACTTCCAATGAGGGAATGGGAAAAAATGGGATTTTCCAATTTCAATTGACATCTGTAAGTGAATGCACAGAAAGTTGCCGGCGACGATTAGTAGGTACTAGATAAAAAATATAATTTAAATTTACAACAGAAAATGCAGTGGCTTTTTCCACCTTTGTTGATGTTTGCAATCGTTTAAAGTTCTACATGCCTCAACAAACATATAAATATATATATACGTACACATTTACAAACATAAAACAAATACACATCATTAGTATTGGAAAAATAATAAATTAGCTACACTACAAAAACAAAAGGAAATCTAATAACCATAGATAATTTGCTTTTATTTCTTTAACAAAAACATTTCAGCCATAATAGACAATATGAATACTGTTTATCATAATAAGAATTTTATTAAAATAAATGCTAATACATTCAAGACAAATATGCTTCGGAGAAGAGAATGACATTAGGGAATCTTTATTACTTTATTAAGATATTTTGTAAATAGGGCAAATATCTGTTGAGATTGCCGTGGTGTAGGGGCACAAGGATATGACTGCACAGGTGACGATTGTGGGTTCTATTGCCACTCGGATGAATGAAATATTTAATATTTTTCTCGCTCTTGTAACAAGGCAAAGCGCGGCTTTGAATTGTGCTACTCAGCATGCAATGCCTCCAGAATTCAATGGGGGAACAGAGTGTCTTCTCCAGATGATTGTTCCGGAAGATAAGAGACAAGATAACTCTGGTTAGTTTTGTAATTTATGTAGAATTATTGCACCACACTTAAAAGAGATAAACAACATACATGTAGGTATTAAGATAAAAAACCTTTGTAGAAGATGGAACTAGGAACCTATAAATACTTGTTTTTGTCCCCAGCCGTTTTATAATTGGAACAAGTTCCTCAATTTTGCAGGAATGTAACATCACTAGTGTCAAGACACTGTCATTGCATGTTCAGTAGAGGTATTAAACATTACACTTAGTCTATCACTACAGCAAGGAAATAATAATAATTCAACAGAGAATTGAACCCACTATTGCACTTACAGCCAGACACTACACAGCTCTGCCACAACAGCCTCTAATGTTTTATCATTAATTATCATTATTAATATTATTGATAAATGCTGTTAAGTACTCATGTTACAAGAATAGCATGATTTTTTTTAGTTGAGTATATTTTTTTAATTGTTATAGGACTTGTGTTACTTCAGTTTATTTAAAAAAACTGTCACAATGAATATTTAATTTTAATAATGACTAGCTTTTACCAACAGCTTTGCTTGCATAGTCAAATGGGTTATATTGAATTGGTTAATATGTTAATTATATTGGTAACTAGATAAAGCTACACACATATATATTATATTTTTTTATTTAGCAATAATTAACTTCTTGTAACCTGTAAACAAAAAAACAGTAAATATATATATATAAAAACAGCATTAACACTTACCAGTATATGATGTAGAGCTGTACGAATCAGCCGAGGATGCTGAAAGGGATCTACTTCTGTATCGAGCAGACTTTTTCAGTGCACCAGATTTTCCTCGTTGCCCTTCGAATTTTCCTGCTGAACCATCAGGATTTCCACCACGGACCTGGCCAGGGTCTGTCACTGGACTATCACTGGGTACATTAGCCGCTGCTACACTCTCTTTCCTCTGCTGGTTTACTTCTATATGACCGTCAGACATCTTGCTATCTTTTATTAGATATTAATACAATGTGTTGTATACAAAATTTATTAATTAAAAATCTCACTATATAAATGGTTATTCACTTAATAACGTTAATATTACGTTTAAGTGCTGTTTTTAAAATTATTGTGGAAAATTTAGGCAACCATTTTCGTTTGTGAATCCAAAATAGAAAATATCAATAATAAAAACAATTATCAGAAGCGCAGTGTCGATAATTTAAGATGCGATGGACTTTAACCCGATATATCCAATTAAAATTGTTTATTAATTAATAAAATACTATTAGAAATAGTTACATGAAGTAAACTATAAGATAAATACGTTTCACAAATTACATTATATTTGAAAAATCTGCGAAATTGATACTCCCACTATGCGACCGAAACACGCTCCCCTCCACACTTTGTCGTATAAAAAACGTAAATGTCAATTTCTGTTGCGTCGATCGAAATATTCTTTATAAATATTTTGCTTTCTATTTTAATTAATAAATAAATATATTACACTTTTATATATGATATCATTAATGAATTATATTATAATATTATTAATTATAATTTTTCACTTTAATTGCTTTTATGATTTAGAGACATTATTACTTATCAAATTTAATTATAAGTTTTATTGTTATTAATACGAATATTTCATTTCCAAAATTAACATTATGTGATCAAAAATATTGGTACGTATTTTTTTTTAATTTGAGCAAATCTTGTACAAAATTGATTTAATAATGCTGTTGAAGATGTATTGATATTAATTTTCTTTTTATCATAATAATTAACATTTTTTTTTAAATTATTTGTGAAATTATATAAAATATAATATTCGACTCTTTTTTAAAAACAATAATTAATTATTTAAAAAAAAATCATTGCAAAATAAGCTATCTGTGGCAACAGTTTCCAATCACTAGCGTCGCCAATATGGAAATGAAATGCATGACAACCGCTACGCTACGTGAAACAACCAGGAAATAAATAACTAACAAAAACTGTTTTTAAATATAAATTACTGGTGAGTAAACTCCAATTTAATTAATTTATTACAGGATAAGTATATTATTTTATATATAACTTTCAATTTATAATGGCGTGGTAATCAATAAAGAAACCTTATTTTTCAAAATTCGTCATCAAACCACCGGTGGACTGTGAATTAATTTTAAATATCGCAAACGTGTTACAATATATTGAAGACAATATAAATTAAACATGAAGTGGATTTCCTTAAAATTTTCATTTATGCCTGTGTCATTTTTAAATGCGTCGTTCTTCGTAAATAACTTTGTTTTTCATTGATAAAAAAGGGTTGACATATAGTGTCAGTTTTATGGTATATCATTCAGGGTTATTTTATAAAATCAAGTAAGTAAATATTTATTTATTCACGACGGGATATGATAATTGGACTTAAATTACTGTATAAACAGTCGACAATCGTGTGAAGTTACACATGACCTTAAAAAATATTATGAAAATAACTAAGAAATGTCAGCTGCTGTTATCTTAAACAAATATTTTTGATTGTAAGATTATAGCACGACAGCTATACTTACAAAAAAATTATAATCTACAGTTCAAATTTACAGATTATGGTTATTTACAGATTGCATACGTTTTTTGAAGTATCTGTTGGGATAACTTTGTAGCATAAATTTTAAACAAACTAAATCACAAAGACAATACTTTATTAACACATTGTACCAAACATTAAAAACATTGACAAATCTCAAATATTATAAATTTAGTTATTAACACAATAGTGAGAGTTATTAACACAATAGAGAAATGTGGAATAATTTAAGTGTAACATAATAAATATATGTGTTTTTAAGTGATTATGTTGTAAAACTTAGTTTTTTGTATTAATCAAATCAATCTATCCTATGTCTGTTGTTCTCCCTTTCAATTAAATCTATTATTTCTGTCCAACAGCAAACAATTAATTAACATTAAGTCTTTGTTTTTTCATTTGTAATCTGATTGTTATAAGTTATCAACAACATTAAATTGTTACAAATGTATAGTGATATAGTGATTTCTAAGAAATCACTATATCACTTTATGTTTTAGCTTCATATTGTATACCACATATAGCAGGCACTGGTAACTTAATGTTAATGGAGTTTTCCCTTTCCCACTTTCTGTTTTATTTTCAAGATGTTACTTGATGAGTGACGGAAATCAATATAACATTTTGTTTTATTCTTAGTGTAAGCAAATGAGATAACTCATTTCCCTAAGTGGGAATCAAATTAACAATTGTAGCATTTACAATCAACTCTATTGCATTATGTGTCTCCAAAAAAGACATTAAAAATATTCAAACAAGGTTCAATAATTAACAGTTTTATGTTAGAAATATTTGCTGATAGTGGTACTATTACTAGTACATTAAGACACTTAAACATTAAAGTAAATAAATAACTATTCCTCTGTTTAATGAGATAAAAGAGTTATCCTGTCTCTTAACTTTGTTGTTCTTCCCCTTATCAAAATACACAGAGTAAGACAAGTGTCAATAGCATTTTATATTTCACTTCATGTCTACATTCAAGATTGCAGAGTAGCTGAATTTAATGCTGTGTTTTGTCTTGCCAGGGCAGGATAATGAAAATTATTCACATGGGGCTGCCACACAGGCAGCAGCACAGAGTCTGTCTGAAAGCACAGTAGTTGGGGGGTGCAATTCTTAATCTGGGGAAGGAATTAGTTTCATTTTCTTGTCTTGGTAATTAGACTACATGATATGTTTACACTCAATACACAATGTCTCAACATTTTGGGGATGGATATTTGTCCCAATTTCACGCAAAAACTACTGAATGGATGAAACTTTACAATTATAAAGATTATACATCCTCGTTTCGGTGACTTGTTCTTGATATAAAGACATGTATAAGTGATATAATGTTTTTTAAATATTATATTAATTTTTTTTTAATAGTTTCTATTAAAATAATTTCAGTACAAAATGTCCTCCGGACGCGGTCGCGGGTACACAGGGCGTCATCACCTACCACCACCGGCTCGGGAGACGCGTCCAGGCGACGATTATGAGGAGATCAACGCTGCGAGAACACTGGCGGAGCTTAGCCCCAGGGCTACAGGTTAGTGAAGAAATATAAACAAAATAATGTTAATAAAAGGTGGTTTTCAGAAATCATTTGATTATTTCTTATAATTCAGCTTTATTGTACTGTACGGCACATTGGACAAGACATTCACCCTGAAGTTAGGCTTTCTAAACTTCTGTGCACACACTCACTCACACACATTACTATATAATAGTAAGAGTTTACAGACACTACCTCTTGCGAACCTCGTCGCTATTACGAGAATCATTGATGAACGACGAGAGTAGAGGTGTTAGTACTCTGTCTGTTGGATGTCCAGTCACGATAACCTCATGGTGGCCACAACTCATTCATAGACTTTACTGCCAGCATCATATAAACATAGAATAAATTAATCCATCGTAAATAGTCAAACACATCATTCCAGAGACAAGATTGGAGAATGATGATGAAGAACCTGTCAAAGATGAGAAGAAAGAAGATGATTGCCTCACGGAGCTTCTGCATGTAGATGAGCAATTTGCACCGTTGTTGGTTTTGGTAAGTTAATTTTTTAACTTCACATTGTATTCTGAACATAACAGAGTAGGCAAAGGGAACCTAGTATTAAGACATTCCATTCTCCACTTTCCATCTAATTCTTGAGGCATTGCTTGTCTAGTGTTGGCTTAGTGTCGCCTTGTTGCCAGAGCGAGGATTGAAAATATTAAATTATTAATTCCTCTAATTGCAAATCGAATCCACAACCATTGCGCTCACAGTCACACGCTTGTGCACATGTTACGACGACACCACCACGACAAGCTTAGACTGGAGAATGATGAGGGAGAACCTGTCAAAAATGAGAAGAAAGAAGATCAATCCCTTACAGAGCTTTAGCATGTGTATGATCAATTTGCATCATTGTTGGTTTTAGTCATCTAATCAAATTGGAGTTTCACTACACTAGGCCTCCTCTGCCTGCCTTGCTGTGCGTAATATAGTATAAAGCTAAAAAATACGTCGTTTTTGATTCTGATTTCAATTGATTAATCAAAATGAATGTATCATTTTGATTAATCAATTAACATAATGGTATTTAGCAAGTTTATTTATTTTTTATTTTAATGATCTTACAGTTGGAACAATTCTCTCCAGGCGAAGACGGTATACAGTTTAATAGGAAACTAAGACACTTTGAAACCACAGTGACAAATATGTGTCCCGATGAAACAAGATTACAGTAAGTACTTTTAAGAAACGGCTTAACCAATTAAAATGCAGTTTTTACTTTTGTATTTTGGTAAACTTCCCTTAAGAGTTTGTTTTATTTCAATTGATTGATAAATAAAAAAGTTTTATCAATATACAACATTTTGTTCAACTAAATTGCTGTTAAGTAACTGTTGCATTGTCTGTAACTTAGTTTTGTAGGGTTTGGTACCCAAAAAGTAAAATGGATAAAAATATATAATAAAAAATATTAAATAATATGCTAAAGTAAGTAGTTTCTTTTTCTTGTCTCAGAGTGATTGCTGAAGTTCTTTTTGAGTGAACAATGCACAAAAACATGAAATTAGAAACCTATCTTTAGGATGGCTTTACACCCATACCTTCCTTTTATTTTCCGCTGCTTTTTAATATAACATTAATCACTAGTCTTAAAGCAGCATTGATACAATAAAAACCTAATCTTACAATATTAACATTCCCACATGTTTTACTATATTCTCAAATAATTGTGTAAATAAAATAATTATTCTTAAAATCACATCAGTAAATCTGTCTATATTTCTTAACAATGATATTCAAATATGAACTTGCACCTCTCAGCCAGGCGTTCGCCAGTTTCCGCGCGGCGGCGTTGCAGAGTTCAGTTACGTCGCGCAAGATGGCCGCCGTCGGTGCCTCCTTCACACGGCAACAGAGGCAACAGTTGTTGAGAGCTGCGCTGTTGAATGTTGTTATGCAGGGGACTTTTACTAGTGAGTTGCTTGTTTGATTCAACCATCGATAGGTCTGAATATGTGTATCTGTAAGTGGCATCCTAGCTCGCGAACAGATGAACTGATTTTGATTTAGTTTTTTTGTATATAAAATCACTTAATCGAGAATGTTCTTAGCCATGATTCAAGAATCACATTATCCGCCGTTTAAGATGATCAGCTCTTTCCTAAATGTTTATTTACTTTTTAAAGTTTGTGTTGGGAGTTTTAAGTTTAAGTTTAATTCTCTTGGACTGCCTTATTGCCATGGCATCTACTATACCCTGGCCGCGTCGTCAGTTTTAAAAAGATATTTATTTTTTATTGAAAGAAAAAAAAAACCTGCAATAAAAAAATAAAGAGAAGCCAATTGACGATTGTTGGTCTTATTTCCGCTCGAGGGAATGAAATGTTTAATATTTTCATGGTAAATAGGCAAAGCGTGGCGTTGAGTTCCACCACTCAACACGCAATGGTTCAAGAATTCGGCGAAGAGTGAGAAAACGGAGTGTTTTTTAGCATTAAGTTACCAGGTAAAAAAAAGAATAATAATAAAAATATATGTGTTTACAGAATTGGATGTGTTAGAACGATCAAATCCGATATATTTGATTAATGCAGCCAACCTGATGGGTGATTATTTTGCAGGTAATAAAAATATGTTTTACATCCTAATTTAATACTTTATTATACTAACTTAATATTAATAGATATTTTTATTAACAAAGATTAATGTGCAAACTGAACTTAAAGGCCGTCGTGGCGCAGTAGCACAATCGGGTGACAGTAAACGCGATAGTTGTGGGTTCGATTCCCACGATTCCAGGCAACGCTTTTGCGCAACGTGAGCTTCAGTAAATGTTATGTATAGGGTACATTAATAGTTAAATAGTGGCTGCGCCTACTATGAAGGTATATATATGCCAAGAGGCAGTCAATAAAGCAGTGTGTATTGAGCTACACATTGTTTCACTTGTCTCCATCCTTAAACTTAACAGTACAACCTAATTCTAAAATTCGTGTCAGGTAACTATCTTTTGTAAAAATATTTTTAGTATGGATGTTTGTTAAACTTTAACTACTGAATGGAACTACTGAATTCAGATGAAACTTTACAATAATATAATACTTATGTAAACAATATTATGAGTTAGGTACTCATATTTGCTCCTAATATTTATAACAAATTTAATAAACTACTTTAAATATATCCTCGTTGTCTCCGAGTTTGTAAGTGTTTGCTATAGATTGGTTAAAAGGCACGACATAATTATGAGGAAACTGAATGTCTTCTCATATGATACACATTATCGAACTTCAACTTTATGTATCATCTCTTCCGTTCCAATAAAAAAATGAATTATACATTAGAATAACACATTTATGTAAACATATTGTATAATTTGGCGAAGTTTGTGCAGCTAGATATAATTACATACTTGAGGCTTTCGTAGCGTGGCACATGGGCCATGAAATGTTTCCATTTGTAGAAAGTCAAAGCGCGGCGTTAAATTCCGCTACTCGAATATTGGACGGTAAGTGGGAAACAGAGTGTTTTAATATTGGTTTCAAACTTAATTTAATTGTGTATATTTTAAAAATTTCAGAGGCCCGCCTATGCAATGGCAACAAAGTGCACATTTTAGCGAACCCACTACTACAATACATGAGAGCTTTGTTGGCAAGTGATGATCTGAGAGCTCATAGAAGTCTTGCTACTCAGGTAGATAGGAGAGATAACATTAATAATAAAATAATTGGAACCTATAACAAGTAACGTTAATATATACTTTGTGTTTTGATTTATTTATATCATAGTGTATATCGGGAAATGAACATAGCAGGGTAGAGTAGGCAGAGGGAACCTGGGAACCTAGTGTTAAGACACTGTTTTCTATTGAAACACTGTTCCGCATTTTCCGTTGAATTCTTGATACTGTGACTGAGTCTGAGTGGGATTCAAACCTAAAACTGTCAAATTTTAACAGTTGCACGCTTGTACTTCTACAGCGCAACAAAAAAGACATTTTTAATATTTAGTGTTTTGTGTTTTTTTTAATACAAAGAAATTTCAATGAATACATATAAAAACGGAACTTATTACGTCTCTGGATATTTTTTTGTATTAAAATATAACAAATTCGTCGTATGCCACACGTAATTAATATATTAAAATATTTTTTTTCTTTACAGCTCATGCAAAATGGCCGGGAGCTGCTATCAGTGTTAGCTCAAGAACTAGATGACCTATCAATATCAATCAGACTGCGCCTCTTAACACCGCCACCCGTCAGCATTATATGGCTTTTACTATCTGCAGATCTATGTTTGAATAAGTTTCTGCCGTTACCGAACACTTTGCAGCAGTTCTATGCAGCTCATTTAGATTTAACATCAGATGATAATTTCAGTGAGGTTTCATATGGCTCGTGGAAGAAAAAAGAAGAAGCAGATGTGGGGCAGAATCTGTCCCAAATTAACTTAAATCAAGATGAGGATGCCAAACCTAAGCTAAGACCCATATTAGGGGCTGGAGCTGGACTATTAAGACAAGAGCAGTTGTCGCAAGAGAGCTTTGATACTTGGACTATAAAAAGTAATCTAAATAAGAGATACGATTTGAATTCGTGGAGGCAAGAAGAGAAAAAAGAGGAAGGTGAGGTCTTCAATGCTACAGTCATGCCTCCAAACTATCCGCCGCCAAATTATAATTATCAAGAACCTTATGTTAATTATTTGCAACAAGGTGATGGAGCATATATACAAAGTTTTCAAACACCCAACTATAATGCTCCAGAATTCATTCCACAGTATACAGAACCAAGGCCAAATATGCCAGAAAGAGTGAACAATGAAGTCCAAAAAACCTCAAATACAAGAAAACCAGTGGAGAACTGGAGGAAAGATAAAAATGAAGTCAAAGAAGATGCAAATAAGAATAAAAAAAGTTGGACTCGATCTAAAGATAGTTTAAATGAGGAAGAGAAAGAGCGTGAGGTTAGATCGGCCTCAAGAAGTTCGAGGGAGTCCAGGCAATCAAATCCAGGTAGGGCAAATAGGAGGAATAGCGGGGAAGACTCGAAAACTCCACCAAGAAGGCATGTTGCGGAAGTTCCGCGAAACCAGAAATATTGGGATCATGATGACAGATGTGATAAAGACTATAATAGTTAGTGTTAGTGACAGACAGACAGTACAGTCATGTTGATCAGGGACATTATGGACAAGAGTGCATTTGATTAGGAAATTTTCAATATCTTTGGTATTTTCTTGTTATTTGGAAGTAAATTTCTTGTTTTTTTGAATGTATTTCGATATTGAAAATTTATGGACTTATAATTGTTGTACGAATATAGCACAAATGTATAAATTAAGTAATGTAATGTCTACTCTTAATACATAGATTTAGATCTGTTAAATGAAATTTTGTTACAGATTACAAATGAAATATTGAACATGAGATTATATTGGCCAAATTGGCTTTGAATTATGTGGCAATGATACCATTATAAAGAGGATTAAAAAAAAGAATAATACTAACAAATAATAAGTTTTGACATATTATTTTACAGTATAATATTATGTATATTTATAATATAATTATATAAATGCAAATTACTGGTTTTTAATAGTTGAATAAATACATTTTATTATTTTTTTATGCTCACATAAAGAAAACCTCAAAATAGAATACAAATTTCGTTGTAAATGATAAAATATGCATATTTTAAGCATTTTATATATAAAATTACGGAATGTGAAAAGCCTTAAGTCATTAAGAAAAGAAACAAAAATTTTACATAACAGGAATCTGAGTGAAGAGGCTCCTTCGAAAACATATTTAGGCTTTCTAGCTAATCAAACCATACCATTATCGTAGCTCCATAATAATGTTTGGCTTAAGTGGCTAAAGAGCTTGGCCAGATTCCAAGAGGCATGAGGCAAGATTGATTCAATTTTTTTCAATTTTTAGACTTGATTCAGTTTTTTTATACTTATCAAAATATTTTTCTTTGTGAGTGGAATATCATAATAAGCATTCTTTTAAAACAATAACAAAGGACTTTTTGGACAAATTGTTTAATAATGTTGTGAAAGATAGAATAAAAAATGTTGAGTGCCTTTGCAAGATACAAATGAAGAAAACCAAGCATAATATAAATAATAATAAATCAACATTTTATAACAATATTTTAGTTGGAAATTTTTAAATAAAAGATTTTTTTTAAATATTATAGATAATTTTGTTTTTAATACTTTTTGCTCAATTTATTATAGATACATGACATAGAGACTAAATAGATTGTTGTTTTTTTAATAATGGAAGAATTGCATTAATCCTTAAAAGTAAAAAAAAATTATGACAAACTGAATATGAATGACTTAATAATTGACACAATACCATGTCAAATATGGCCAAAGGACTGCCAAATAATAAAAATGAGGATGTAACATCTACAAAATTAAAAAGGACTATCTCTACAATTTCGTACAAAGACAAAATTATTCATGACTGACAAAAAAACCAGTCTTAGTGAACGCTTTTGCTGAGTGCAGGTTTGATTCTTGCAAATGAAACTTGTCGAATGGCAACATGACAAGTTTCTAATAATTGTGACTTAAAATTGCTATCTTAGCTTTTGTATGTATAGACTGATGATCTTACCGCAGGCGGTGGGGTGCATAATAATGAAAATTTGTATCTTGACAATATCTGTATATGAAATGTTATTAGCTTCTATAATATATGTGGCGTAACATAATGCCGCTCTTTGCGCCACAGGAAATTCGAAATAATCTTTTTGCCAAGTAAGAATAGAACCCACTACCATTGCATTTACAATCTACAGACATTTATGTAAGAGTAAAACATTCTACTACGCATTATAAAACATTTTATTTACAGATGTTGTTTTTAGGTACTTTTAATTATAATAATAAATTTCTAATATTAATATTGATTAAGCTACTTTAATTAATTAGTGGCATGGAGTTTGTATTGGGTTGTCAGTACTAATGTAGGGATTCTTTTAAATAATATGTATATGGCATTATTGAAAATAAAAAAATAGTTTGAAGTATTTTATTTAATTCGAAATTCGGAACATAGCCCTTAGAAAATATATAAAAAGCGTCTAAGACTTTATTTTTATTTTAACTATTTTTGTGATGAAAACAAGAAGAATATGTATTTATTCCAGTCCTTTGAGGTTGTTTTCTTTTGTTATTTAAAAATAAAATAGTAACTCATAAAAAATAAGTCAATAAGTTTAATCAACATTTAGTGAAGAATGATTTCTCCCAATAAAGAAAAAAATGTTTTTTTATACTTTTTGTGTACTGGCAACCCTTTTGGTAAAATGTTCTTAAGAAATGGTGCATAAATAATTTAATTTGTAAATATTATAAATATTATTTCATTGATTTCTATATATTTAGTAATACTTTTCATATAATAGAGTATTTTGACATTATTCATTATTCAATGTCATATTTTCGATATAGTGATGGATGTCGTGTATGTTGAGGCTGTCTGGGCGCAGACGCACAAGCGAACATTTCCTCGCTCTAGTAACGAGACGCGCTGAATTGAGTTCCACCACTCAACAAGCAATACCTCATACATTTTGGTGGAAAGTGGGGAGGGGAGTGTCTTAACACTAAGTTCTCAGGTTCCATCTTCTTACCCTGCTATGTCCAGCGTGAAGCTAAAAAATATAAATGCAATGAAAGTATTTTTTTTTCAGTTAATATATTATGTATGTATGATGTAAATGGCTAAATATAGTAATACTCAACACCACCATTGCATAGCAGGAGTGAATGATCACTAAGTAATTTTTTATCTTTTATATATATTATATATATTTAGTTTTATTAATACTCTATTTATAAAAAAGTTTTTTTAATAAAATAGGTTGTATGATTCATAAAATCTTGTTTTTTTTTGTTTATATATAGGTATGTAAATGCTTCAAATATAATTGTCTCGATAATGTATATTTTTAGTATTAATAACTTACTATTAAGTTATTTAGGAAAAAATTTAAAAGATTATGAATGAGCCATGTTAGTTTTGATGGTAGTGGATTCATTTTCGGTAATTTCCATACAATCCCGACTGATATTTTATTTGTACCTGTATAGAAAAATATGCACTATATCATTTAACTTTGCAAATTCAATTGTAGATTTTTTTTACATTGTCTTATGGCGATAGTTTGGTTGTTAGGAATAAGTTATAATTGTACTCTTGAGATGTTAGTTAGTAAGGCTTAAGTAATTGAGTGTTAAAAGCCTCCGTCCCCAACCCGCCACCCAATTTTCTAGAAATTACGTACGTGTTTTATTTTGTTATCACACCGAGGAAACATAACTCATTCCCTCGAATGGAAATCGAACGCACAACTGTTATGTACGATTTATTGAGTATAAATTTATCATATTTTTATTTTTTTAAAAATATACAAAAAACATAGTGTTGAGACACTGCTCTCTTTTTTCACTCTTAAAGGATATTGCTTGTTAGACGGTACATAAGGAAGAGTGGTTCAAATTGAAATGATTTAATGTTTGTTTAGTAACAATTTTCAACAAACAGTATTCATTTAAACTATTTTAAATATTAAATTTTACATTGATTGATATATATTTCCATGGGTTTGATTATTTTAGATGTTTTTTTAACAACCAAACTACTGTTAAAAGATATAAGCCATAGTATAGAGAAGTAGTCAGAATGTTGTCATATTGTGAATATAGTAATATGTTGATACATTTTTTTTAACAAAGGATAACTGTTGTTTACACGTTTTGGATTTTTAATTTATTGGACACATTTTTTTTGTTTTGATTATAATATGATTTATATTATAACCTGCGCCTTCTTACTGTTCAGAGCACTTGAGATTTTTAAACTAAT
Organism: Heliconius melpomene melpomene; assembly: GCA_000313835.2. Classification (NCBI taxonomy): domain Eukaryota; kingdom Metazoa; phylum Arthropoda; class Insecta; order Lepidoptera; family Nymphalidae; genus Heliconius; species Heliconius melpomene. The sequence continues at coordinate 542,547 of HE670890.1, read as the reverse complement.
TGTTGTCTTTCAATCATATTTTCAATGTTTTTTAAATTATAATGAAAGAATATGTATCTTTCATAGAAAATTAAAAATGTTAATTTACTAGAGTGCTAGATTATGCCAGAATAATGTGGGTTCAAATCCCGTTTAACCAAAAGTTTCTTAAATAAATAAAACTTCACGCTATATTCCCCATTGTAGCGGAGCAGGTAGAGAGAACTTCGTTTTCTGCTTATGAAGTATAATAATAATAATTACATCATAATAAGTACATTCACATTATGCGACATCTGCTTAATAGTTTTTATTAGATTATTTTGTACCTTCATTTTTATAATAAATACCTAGATAATTGCCTTAAAAATGGTCGAAGTAAGTTTTTTTTTATGTTGGCATCATATTTTTCACTGGTAGCAGCGGTAGCAGCAGCAGTAGGCAGCGTTAGGTAACGCGATCCAAAATGTAACGTCTCGAAAACAAGAAAAATGTATTTGCAAGTTAATGACAGTAAAAGGCCCTGAAATTGTAATCTATAAAAAGAAGAAGAAGAGTTAAGAGTACGCTCTCTCTGCTTAATTTATATAAAAAGAATAATACAATTATTTACATATGGTGGTTTTATTTTTTTTTTAATATGATGCCGACTAAACACTATATACGTGTAATAGAATAAATAAATGTATATAATAATTAACTTAGATTAATACTAGAGCGCGCGTTTGGTCGGAATTTTTGTATGGCGGAGGTGATTTTTGCTTTGAAAGTTAGATTAATAATTAAAAAATGAATTAAAAAGTATGTATTTAATAACTTTCATAAGAAAAATATTTCATCTATCATAAGCAATATATATGAAAAGCATTTTTTCAAGTTTAATTTAACTTTGTTGCATATTTACATTGTTTTTGGAATTTTTGTATATAATTAATTTGTTAAATGTAAAATAAATGTTTAAAATTTGTTAAAGAAATGCAACTTAATGAATTGTGAACCACTTTTTTCTTAATTTTTAACTATTTTTTTTTACTATTTGTACCTCCCATGCATAATATTTGTTTATAATACACATACAGCCCATCTGTTGCCATAAGTTATTTATTATAAGCTATTTTTTTATTTTCGCTCAGTACATTCAAAATAAGAGTGCAGGTTTGAATCTACTGAACCATTAAGTGCATTTTTTAGTATTGAAATGCTTTTCTTTTGAATTCTTTCAAAGCTGGAATCGAATTTGCTATTCCCTCCGCCGTTGGCTAATGTAAATTAATGATTAAAGTAGATTTTGTATATTTAAGAAGATTAATTTGTTTGTCAATACATTATTGAGAATTCATTTTGTTAATATTTAACAGAAAAAATGAATAGTTCTTTTTTTTGTCCAATAATATTATAATTTTGTGAAACAAATTATGTAATCCCGCAAATAAAATTGAAATTTAATTTCTGTTTATTGTTTCATTTACATTTATAAAGTGGTAGTAAGTAAGTTTATAAAGTAAAAGTTACCAACACTTGCAAAAAAAACCTTTTAAATTGTTTATTATTTTCAATTTTCTAATAAATTAAACACTTCATTCGCTTAAAAATAATGCTTTATTTTAAAACATTGATAATTTGTTATCACATTTTGTGTATCTATATCATTTTTCATCTACAACAATATACATATATAAAATATTTAAATAGTGAATTAAATTATAAAGGAACGTTAGGAAAACTGGCGTTTAAATATTGATATATATTCGTTGCTTACGTTTATTACTAAATTTTAACTGCATAAGCAAAATAAAAAACTCGACTGTGTAAACTAAATTAATATACAGTTATCAAGATATCCTTTTGGGCTTCGCTGCAGGTACAAAACAATTAAAACTACTTATTATTTATAGGAACAATGAAATAAGTCCAAAGGAATTATCATTATTTTTTTATGATATTTCCATTACGTATTTGTTATCTGTTAAATAAAGAAATAGACTCTCAAAATAAAAATATACATATTAAATATATACAGTGAAATTCAATTAAAATAGGACGTTTTTTTATACAGTCTATTTTATCTAAAATTAATTACAGTCATCAGTCAATTAGGTCTTATTACAAAAAATGGCTGTATTAAACACGATTATTATTGATTTAAATTTCATTTCGAATTCAGATTCGAATTCTAAATATTATTTTTGTTAGATAAAAGTTTGCAAGCCTTTCTGAATTATTATTCATCAAAATCAGAATGAAGACAAAAAATAAATGATTACCCACACAAGTAACACAGTTATAAATATCATGGAAGATAATATAAGAAAAACGATTACTACTGGCATTTACCTATAAATGTAGTAGAACCGCAATCAATTATTTTTTATTATATAATTTTTTTGATTATATTATACTAGCGGACCCGGACGCGGCTACGCGTTCTTGAAATATAAGAATATAATTTCTATAGAAATATAATTTCAATCTAGATGAAATGCTAAAAGTGACTATTATATTTATTTTCATAAGGATGAATATCAAAATGACGCGGTAACGAACGCGGTCGCGTAGCGACGACGGTTGTTATTAACATGGCAGAATAAATTGCATGTCAAATTAGAAAGTATTCTAATTTATTAGCATATATATGTAATGTAATATTATATAGCCTATAGCACTTCTGAAGAATGCAGCTTTCATACAAAACAAAAACAAAGTAAATCGGACCAGTAGATCCAGCGATCTTAGCGTTCAAACAAACAAACAAACTCTTCCGCTTTATTATATTATAAGTATAGATAATTCAAGTGGTTGTATGTAGGTGTTTGAGCACGGTTCATTAATTTCAGAAACTTAAATTTCAATTGGTCCATAAATAAATAAAATATATTAATTTACTCTCTCACGAAGGCGAAGTCGCAGGTTAGTTCTATATTAGGTACTTATATATTTTTTATATCTTATGTGACCAATGGCTTGATAAAACAAAAGTATAATAGACTGGGATCCGACCGTTGAATCCTGCATAAACGAGTTTTCTTAATTAAACCTATATTAATGAATAATACATGATTAGTAGAACAGATTACGCCTGGGTTGCCTGGAAGAATCCTGCCGCAATCACCTTTAATTACATTTTTTCGTAACTCGTTTTTGGAGAAAATTGCACCCATACGTTTTTTATATGAATCGCACATCATTTGAAAGATAATCGCATAAGGAATTGGAAAATTAAGGGTTGCCAGCTCTCAGTCTGCCGCAAGTCTAGGGTTGCCTGGTTTAAACATGTCACTAAATGTTAATAATTTGCACTCATGTGTTTTTTTAATGAACTATATATCAAATTAAAGCTTATTTTTTTCTGAACACTATAAAACAGGGTTGCCTGGAAAATTCCTGCCGCAAACAGGGGTTGCCAGCGTTTGAAATATTTAATTCCGGTTCCGTTTGACTATGAGAATAGACGATGAAATGCGCGGTCTGCCTTATGTTTTAAAGTAAAATATTATATAATAGAAGGTCAATCTTAAAATCAGTGTTTATTCTAATTGTTTACCTGTTAAATGATGATTTTAATCATATTAAGTACACGCAGAAAACTATTTAAAGATCATTAGGGCAGAAGAAATCATCCTTATTTTCAAGTAAAATAATGAATCTATAATATTGA